>DF359201.1:64531-90463 GCA_000787875.1 Solanum virginianum | reverse complement strand
GATTTTTTGGATGGTTTCGATTTCAAAGTAATAAATTTATTGAAGGCATAGCACCTCAATAGATATAGACACCTAATACATGAACGACCTATGGAAAGCTACAGTGAATGATATTAGAATTATCATTATACGAACAAAGTGATTTAGTTGGAGCAATAAAAGTCATTATACACCAAAGATCAATATTTTATGGGAAAAAAAAAAAAAAACTTCAAGCTCAACAATGGAAAATTATATACCAAAACACTAACAAAAAAATTCTCAAATATAAATGGTAAAGTTAAAGACTTAAGCTAATTAAAATTTAACGAAATATTTGTATGTAACTTATGAACAATATATAAATAATTATAAAATTTATATATATAATTTCTTGGTTAGGTTTGATTATATTTGCAGTTTTTTTTTGTAAAACCAAAATCAAACTAAACTAAATATTATCGATTCCAACATTTAAAACCAAACCTAACCAAATATTAAATTCTTTTATTTGGTTTGATTCGGATTACAATTCGATTTGACTCAAAATAATTCATTTTGACTATTTACATGCAAACAAAGAAATTATACTTGAGTTCAAAATTGAGTTATAATCCGTTTTTTAACCCATTTCAGCCCAAGAAACTTTTAGGACGGGTCAGCAACTTACCCAATTGATCTTGCAATGGATAAATTCCACTCTAATACTCGTTTTTAGCCCATTTCAACCCATTTAAGGACGGTCAATTTACAGCAGTTCCACTCTAATACAAAAGAGGGAAAAAAACATAACTAGGCACTTTTGCATAAATAATTACATATACATGGCTGTATTTAATATTTTTTAATTATGATACATTTAATATTTACGTCCATAACAATTTTGAATTATCAGAATATAATAAATCAAATATATGTTGAATAAGGGAGACTTTTAAGGGACCACAACTGTTGTGTTCCCGTTCTTAAAGTAACAAATAACTATCCATCCACAAATCAGTAAAATATGAAACACATCTAAATTTATGAAAACATTCCAATGGCAGCTTAGCTTTTTAATTTAGTGTTGGTTATAATATTTATGGGTAGTTTTTCTAATTGACACCATCGATAAGTTTATAGCAGGTCTTTTATATTAAAATATACTTTATACCTCAAATATTGTGTCTGCTCCATACTTCATTTCTTTCCACGTCTGAATAGTTTTCTCAGATTAGGATGATAAATTTATAGCATGTATCATATACTGAAATATACTTTACACTGATGATAAGTTTATACCATCCATAAGTTTATATCGGGTATTACATATTAGAGTATATTTTATATCGATAATAAGTTTATACCATCGATAAGTTTATTTATATATTAGAATATATTTTATACCAATAATAAGTTTATACCATCAAATAAGTTTATTTATATATTAGAATATACTTTACACCGATGATCAGTTTATACCAAAATGCTTAGTATACAACTCAAACTCATCATAATTGATGAAAGCATTAAAACAGAATGGACAAGGGAAAATACCTAAACATAAACCCTGAACAAAAAGTTTTCTACTTCTTAATTCCTATAATTTGCTCTATAACATAAATCTCTACTGGTGTATAGCTGATGTAGAATGAACCAACTTGAGGCCAAGAATTGAGACAGTTGCTTCACATCATTTCTTGGAAGACTAACTTAATTAAATATCATAAAAGGTTCTCGAATCCCATATATTTATCGCGCTGGATTTGCCCAATCATATGTGAGATCCCAACTCCGCCTGTCAAAATAAGAAGCAAATGAATAGCTATTCAGACGAGAAGACAACAACGGAAAGCAAAATCTACTAATGTTATACAATATACATACCTGAACTTCCTTGCGTAAAATAATAATTTAAGATTAGATCAAAAGAGACTAAAACGAAGGAACAGATTCTATGAATATGTACCAGCGGGAAAAAACACAAAATAAAATATTTGGTGAATGTGTTTGAGAATGTTTAGAATTCTATAATAATTTGAGATTATCCTCTTCTCATCGTATTAGGATTAAAGTTGGAATACTATTTCTTATATTAAGGTAAAAAGATAACTAATTAAACTATTAAAGTAGAATCAGAATTATCTTTTTAAGATTCTTTAAAACGGCTATACATGTAAATAAAACGTCCATATTTGTAATTAAAAAAAAAAGTACTAGCATTTATATAATTAAGTCTTAAAGAAATGTCTTTACAAGTAATTTTCCTTCCAAAAAGAATTGATCTTGCAATGTAGCTAGATTTCAACGGACGTGTATTATAGCACAAACTTTTGAACAGAAGACTCGGAAATTGTGAGTCGTATACATGTCAAAGGAACATCCGCAGCCAGGTTGAAAGCGTCATCAATTTGGGCCATGGATGACAACTGCAGATTACTTCTCCATTGGACAACTGCAGGCCATGTTTTTTCAATCTGAACTGACGATACCAAACTGTAGTTCGGGCAAGGCTCTTGGCATTTTATGACCATCACTTAAATGTCTCGAGTTTTTAGCTCAAATGTATGGTGTTTAAGGATGGGAAGCTTGTTCCGATGACTCAGACTGCTGAGACAGAGATCTTAAGACGTTGTAAAAGGAATCCTAGTAAGGTTTCCTCAGTCGGAGAAAGGCTGGGAGTCCATGCAAAGATGGACCAGTTTTCTCTGGTATTGTCCATAGTATTCACCAACTGCATGGACATCTTCACTTTCAGGGTTCAGTCCCGGCAAGTTAACTAACTTATCTGGTGATCTTAATTCATCATCCAAGCTAGATAAATATTCACTATGGATTTCCTGGCAAGCCCGTATAAACATGGCTGCTGTGTCAGGTTGTTGTGCCCCACGAAGAGAAGCTAATGCCTCTGGCAGTGCACCAGCAGCAACATACAAGATAAGTGCCCTGCATTGAGTTATTACAAGTTAAGGGAACCATCGATTTTCTGGAAAATACCATATGAAGAAAAGATGATACCTCCAAATGTTGTGCTCAGAATAAAGGACATGCTGAGCCCATCTCAGCAAAACCCTGCAGGACCAAAATTTTAAGCTCTCCACTTTTGACAAGTAAATTGTAAGCAAATTATAGGAGTTATAGAACTTCCATGTTCTCTTCGCTCAGAGATACGTACTAACCTTGCATAATCAGTTCCTTTAAGATGTGTTGCGGCTAACGTTGCAGCATCAGTCCAGCATCCAGCATCTTGTAACTGCCAAATAGATAAAAAGTGAAATTAGCCAAAAAGAAGAGAAATATGAAATGTGGCAAATTATCCAGAGTTGCAAAACCTGCACAAGTCCATTCATAATGGCTAATGAAAGGAATAATTCTCAGAAAACTAGATAGTAAGAGGAAGTAAAACTTGTAGCATGTTAGCAACTATAGGAGATGCCCTAGTTGGAGGACTACAAATGAAAACATGACCCAGCTATGGGTGCATTTGGTACAAAAGAAAATATTTTCAGCGGAAAATGTTTTATGTAGAAAATGTTTTACCTGGAAAAACGTATCCTGGATAATTTTCTGGTGTTTGGTAGGGTATAGGTGTACATGTCACACGTTAAATGTATGAAGTGTAAGATTTTGATGATAGTGTTTGGGGTGATATCTTTGATTATTAGAGATTGATAATAATGTTTCAAATGAAAATTAACAAGAGAAAAAAAAGGTTCAAAAGTTGGTTCAAGCAAGTGATAAGGAGTAAACGTTGGGATATTTGCAAAAGAGAATGATGTTTTGCCAAAAGCAATGGAAAGTCATTTTCCCCATTTTGGCGGAAACAATAGTTTCTTGAAGAAAACATTTCCCACAATGAAAAAGCAGTTTTGGCCCATCAGTTACTGCTTTTTCTAGTTTTTTCTCCATATTATGAGACTAAGTGCATTTGACCTTTAAATAGATTAGATACTTTGGTCCTAACATGGACTGAATTCAATGTACTTAAATTTTTTCCAAGGGCAGATCTGGATTTGGAACTGATTGTTGAATTCTTCACCTATAAAATCTTAAAGGAACGTAATGTGAAGACATGATAACTAGGGTGTCTCTCAAAGACATTGTACCTTCCTGAAGAGATCGGAACCTATGTTGATTGAACCCTTCAAAAATTGCTGCTACACCTGTGTCAGTCCTCCAAAAACAGATGTTTTAGAGGATCCAACACACAATCAGCGGTATTTTTGAAGAGTCCAGTTAGCATAGATACAATCAGTAATTTCCAGGCAAGCTACAATTTCTAATCATCTAATTGCCTCCAATTTCACCATGACGGAAAGTGGATGGCAGAAACAAAATTGAGAACTGCACTTCCACTCTTATCAATAACGCCTCCGTTCCAATTCACAGTAGTAAGTCGTTAAGCGATTGTCTTGTGGAGTCCATGATTTTCAATTATTTATGCCATGTGTCAGCCTCATAACATTCCACCCAAAACTTCATAGCTAGCACCTTCCAATAGTTGAAAGAAGACTGCAAGGACCTTAACAATGTTTCCTCGTCAAATATCCTCACAAAGGCTAATTAATTCAACACGCTTGCCAAGATCAAAAGGAATCAAAAACTTCACACTAATAAAATCTCCAATGGGCAGAATCTCATTCAAGGCCATGCTTCAGCTTACTTCAGATAATGTACAATTGTACCATCGACATTATAAGTCTTGGTTCTTAGACAACAACTCATCTTTATCCTCCTTATCACAATCACTACCAGCACCCTTCTAGACAGCAAGCTTTTTGCTCGCAATTCAATAGCAGGATTTGGGAAATTTTTCATCACTAGATGAGAAACAGGGCTGGAAACAACAGAATATATAGGGCGAAGTAGGAGAGTTAGTATATTGAACTGGCAATGTATAATTGTATAGGGTTCTAGGCAGGGGTTTAAGAACCCTTTTGATGGTTGTAAAGTTTCCAACTTAGCACCTTTTTCTGGGGTGGCTAAGTTTTTATGGGATAGAATTGTTACTTGTCTCAAAAAGAACAAGGCTGGAAACACTGCTCCAGTCAATGAGATGGTAAAATACGATATTTGACCTTGAAGTAGCACAATAAAACCAGCACTTTCATTAATACAAATTACTGCCAGTTGACTTCCAGTCAGTTTAAGGACTAAAATTGACCTTTAGTTTAATTAAAGGTTAAATGCGCTTGGTTTAATGACAGGGACAAATATACGAATAAGACAATAACTTGAAAAACTTTACTAGCGTCCCGCTTGCCCTCTGGAAAATGATAATTGAAAAAAGAAGTCCACCCTACCAAACACAATTTATACACGTCAATTCACATCATTTTTCACTCACTTTTAGAAGATAAATAATGGTTTTAAATGGTGGAAAAAGATGCCCTGACAACACATGCATAAATGCATAAATATATACGATATATGTGTATATATCATACATATATTATTTACCAAGCTAGTCGCAATTTTCAACATGGAGAAATTAGCCTGACAGGACATAGAACCAGACAAGAACAGTAAATAGTTCCACCAAGTAGGAAAGATAAATGAATGGATCAAGATGCTACAAGAGTTGAACATGCATCAAGCTCAATCTGCAATAAGGACACTGCAGAGAGTCGATAAATCTAGTCCATTAAAGTTTAATAAATGAAGGCATACAACTTTAGCATCCGTCAATTAATGTTCAAAGCATCAAGATCATTAACAGTAAAAAATACGGAGAACATTACCTGAGAACAAGCTTCTTGATGCCTACCAACAGCACAAAGAAGATGTGTTCCAGACAAGGACCGGTCTGTTCTCACCATATTGGCAGCAACAACCTACACAAGCATCACAACATGTGACTTAACAAAGACACCAACACAAAGAAAGAAAAGGAATTTATCTGGAAAAGGCCAAAAGGAAACATTCAAAGAAATAAGCACCTTCACAGCCAGCTCAAGTAAAGATGTCGATACAGCTGAAGAAAGGGCAACAGCACGCAATGCATTTGCAGAGAAATACGAGCTCTCTGGAGGCGTGGAGAGCAGTAAGCTAACTGCAGCTTCTAGGTTTCCAATCGATACTAATCTGGTAATCAGAAACATAACCATCTTATTCAACAATTCAAGGTCAAATGACATTCACCTAATGAAATCCATGTGAAGGCCAGAAATTAATTTTCATATGCTGAAAACCCCAATTCTCGATTCCTTTATAAGTTCAGTTGTTCCTAAAGAGAGTAATTAATTATATTGGTTCTGTCACATCTTTAGTTTCAGGGACTGGTGAGATTTCATGGAATATTTGCAATAGCAGATTCGTGATTCTGTTTCTTGTTTAAGAAATGTAACAATCATTTCAAAAGTATCTGCATACAGTCCAACCACTAGCGGCGGATCAAGAGATATCAAACACACATCTTCTCATTTTAGCAATGTGAACTCCTCCATGTAGACACTCAACAATGCAAATATTTCAGAAGAGCAAATAAAAGCAAGATGGGATTTATCATTCAATCACTAATATGTTGCAGCTATTGACAGTATGCATCAGTAATATTCTTGACTTCATCACTTGGATGATAAATCCTAATGACTGGGTTCTATCTCATTCGCTTTCTTTTGTGTTCTGGTTATTATTTCTGAACGTATCTTGTTGATCTATCTTTCTGGTTTATTCTTTATTCTTGTTCTCTGCTTCTCTGCCTAGTTTCAGATTACTATAAGGTCTTGTTTTGCCTCAAGTTTCAGTTATCTCTTTGCTGTGGTCGACCATTTCTCGGCCTCTAGTTCTTGCCTCATTTTTTCTTCTGATTTTGCTGTAGTTTCTTGACTATTAGTTTCAGACTATTTCCTTCCTTGACAATTAACAAAGCTAAATATTCTCATGTTCACTACTTACAGATTGGAAGATATACAAGTTTCAAACTAAACTAGGTCAACCCTGTCAACCTCAATGACCAACAATCTTGGTGTGCTGGCATGTAACCACCTCTCCGATCGTTATGGAAAAGCCAATGGTGAAAATAGTTGGGCTAGAAAACTTTTGGGTGGTAATTTAAAATTTCTAGGCCAGGTCAGTCTCAGAATCTGAGTAAGGTGAGGTCGGTCTAGGGTAATGAGGGAAAGGATTAAGGTTAACATCTAAGTATGGATTGGATTTTGTTGCATTATGGAGTCCTTAGGATTTTTCGAAAGTGAATTTGAGTAAGTAGAATTCTGGATATCAAGCTTGGCATGAAGGAGTTAGTTTAGAACGTCAAGGTTCGAAGGTGTGTTGCGAAATGGGGAGTTTTGGGAGGATTTTTGGGTTTATGTCCCGTGCAAGCCACTATAGCGGGTGGGATCCCGCCACGTCGATGCCGCTATAGAGGGTGCGATCCTACTATGGCGGGCCGGGGGCTGCTAAAACGGGGTAAGTCGCGAATTTATGAAAAAAAATTCAAAATTGTTCATCATTCTGCAACTTCTTTGGGAAAGAAAGGGCGATGTAGGCGTTGTTCTCCCGTTTTCATCAATAAAGGCAAGTTAATTACTCTCCTAACTTGTAAATTCGATTCTTAAGCCTTGTAATCTATGATAGTGATCTTGGGAGAGGGTTTTAACTTGAATTAATGATGGAAAACCCCTAGTTTGGGTGGGATGATCAATTTGACCTAGGTTAGGATTAACTTATAATTCAGTTATTTTTAAGCCATTGTTCATTGATTATTGTATTTTTGTTATTATTCCAGACCAAGAACAAGCAAGGGCATTACAAAAACAAGTTCTTTAGACTTTCCAAGGTTTGATTCGAGGTAGGTGATGGTTGTTTGTTTTCTAATGTATGTAATATGTGCAGGATAACTGCTTCACAGTATCACTTATGCAATGCAAGGAAAACGTAAGGGGATATGTAAAATGACATCATGTTGATAATCTCACGCAATGAACCTGTTTAACTTGTGGTTCCAAGTGTGATTGTTTCATTGTGATTGTCATTTTGTATGTTGTCTATGATTGCCAATAGGCTCGGGTACCACACCTGGTACATACTAACTATTCACTCATGTACCACATCTGGTACAGAAATACTAATGGTTGGCTCAAGTACCATGCCTGATATGGAAATACGAATGGTTGGCTCAGGTATCATGCCTAGTACATACTAGCAATTGGCTCGAGTACCACGCTTGTATGAGTTTGACATGGTTGCTCATGTACGTTCATTGGCTCCTTGAGTGAACCGGGTTTGATTGTGATGATGTGGGACATGTTTCATGTGCTTGTTAAGTCAAAGATTTGTGATTGGGAGTCTATTTTTGTTGATGACTTGTGATAAATGTGTTGTCTCGTGTTACTGCAATTTTATTAAATGTTTGCATTCGTATTTCTGGACCGGACATGTGATTCTACCAGTACAGGATAATTTGTGTACTAATCCTACACTTGCTCTTTCTTTGTTGAGTACAGGACATATTCAAGTGGCTATTACAAGAGCTCAGCTTTGATTCACGCGCTACTTGAATCCAAGGGTGAGCTACTTCCTCCAAGCTACTATGAATTTTTCTCTGTTTCTTTGTCCATCTTTTCGGACTCAGACATTCTTATACTTTTAGATTTATGTTTATTGTGGGTTGCATCCCCTTATTCTCGATACACTATAGTTTTGGTACTATGACTTCTGGATACTAGAGGGTATTTTCCACAAGGTGTTTGGATATCTGATAGGGTTTATAGGGACTTGAGGTTGTATTTGTTTTTAAACTTCTTACTGTTCTAGATAATAAGTTGTTCTTAAAAATGGTTTGATGGGTTAAGTTTTGAGTTAGTAGTTAGTCTCCCACCAAAGGGTTTGTGTGATTGTTACTCATGGCTGTTTGGGCCGTGACATGGCATAAGCAGATACAAAACAGACCAGTTATATGGAGGACACTCACTCATGTACACGGTTTTGAATTGCTTCTTCTCCTTCCAGCTTTTCATGCCAAGGAATCTGCTCATTGGCAAGCCCCCATAACTCTTCTTGTTCAAAGGCCATCAGCTGAAGTTGACCATTACCCTGCCAGAGAGAAGCCATAAGAATAAGGCACCTAATTCCTTTCTTTCTTTCTTTCTTTCTTTTTTTGTTTTTTGTTTTGTTTTGTTTTGGTTTTTTTGTTTTGTTTTTTTTTTTTGTTTTTGGTGACAAGCCACTAAAGGCACCTAACTTTGAAGGTGAAAAACCATTCCTGAGAAATTGGAGAGAGAAAGACACAAAGTTAAGAGGTCAAACTACGAGCACATTATCAGTTTCATGAATACTCGGCAGAATTATTTGATAAAACTAACCAAAGCATTAGTTTTTCCCGTTTCGGACCCCGACTTCCCCTTTGATGATATCCTATTTAACATAGATACTTCATCAAGTTCTGACGTGGAAGATGATTGAGGGACTCTTGCTGGAGACTTGTTAGTCAATCTTTTCAACCAGTAGTTTAGAGCTCGCGGTAATTGCAGCCAGAAAAGAGCTTCCATGGGTTCCCCAAATATAGCAGCAGCAAAGGCAAACCTTACTGTAGAACCTTTATCCACTAGACCAGCATACAGTCTAACCATCTCATCATTAAGTATGCACCCTTGAGTAAGCAGACATAGAAACATGTCAAATACTTCACCAAGTGTATTGTCTTTTATGCAAAGTTTTAAGTGTAAATGCTGATCGATAATATATCCTACAACATAATACGATATTACACAAAAATAATACCTTCTCTACGATAAGGCTCCAGTACTTTAAGAAGCATCTCAGGCACTACAGAATCACCAATGCGGGGTGATTCAATCAAGTGGTGGCGAAGATCTCCAGCAGTTGGAGTTCCAGGAACTTGGTGGTTTGTGTCATCTGTGGTTGTACTCAACGTATTAAACCATGATGGCTTCACACCTAACTGTAAGATTGTACGTAATGCCTGCAGTAACCACGAAAAAAAATGAAGAGGTAACAAAATTTTTAGTTCCAACTTCGATATGAAAATTGTTAACGAAAAATAAAGCCACGGGATTTGTTGTATGCCAACAAAAGAACTGGCAATTGTAATAATTTAACAACCTCAAACCAAATAGTTAATTCTGACTGAAATTCGAGCCTAACAACCCTAAAAGCTAGCTTTTTGAAGTGAGGGTTCTCCTAGACCATATCAGGAAAATCCGCTCATTCCCTCAATTAGCATAAGAAACCAATAATTGGGACACACGAAGACCGGAGTTCCAAANAATGCTGAAGACAATCTCATGCTTCAGAAGGAGTTTGAGGACCAAGAGATAATTAGCATAAGAAACCAATAATTGGGACACACGAAGACCGGAGTTCCAAAGTGTGAATAACATAACATACGCCAAAATTAGATAACACAACAATAGGGATCAGTCTGGCTATGATCCATTGATAAGAAAAATGGACTTCTGTCCTAACTCAACCTCACAAGCTAGCTATGAGGTCAGAAATCTCCAAGGCCATATAAGGAAGCAACAACAGATCTCATACACTAATTTGAGACACTCAACAAATTCAAATATTTTTCTCAATAAAGCAATCCTAACTATGTTAGTTTAGCAATGCTTTGTGAAGAAAAGGAAAAGCAAAGTTACCAGGGCATGTGGTGTGGGTAGTAATATGGGAGAACACAAAGGCACTGGTCGAAATCTTTCTATGATTGGTCGAGCTTGGGGACCACGGACCATTTTATTGTCACTCCTGCATAAGCCAAAAAAAAAAAAACAGTTTCACAAAAATATGCAAGTCAGAAACCAGGAACTCTGAAAAATAAATCTATCTAGAATAGACAAAAGGTTGAATTATGGGGAAATCTTAGTAGCTCAGTTGGTTGGCTACCTGAACTCTCACCTTGTTGGTGAGGGTTTGAGAGTCCCCACATTGTAATCCCCTCCCCATTTCCCCTTCCCCTACCCCCTTATTTTTTTAAAAAAAAAAGTTGAATTATAATAAATGAAATCATTATTTTTGGGTTATCGGAGAAGTAAAAGAAATTGCATCAAGTTAAAGTATTTCAAGTTTCTACTGCAAACATCATATTTCTGCCTCCAAGAGTATAAATTGCTCAATATCATACACAACAACAGCAGTCACTTAAGTTGTTCTCCCTATGTGTTATATAGGAACTAGCAGTCCTTAGTTTTCAAGGCTAATGTGGGGAACTTTAATAGTTTCTGGAAGCTTATAATGTCAGCATTCTCTAAAATGTGGTGGGTAATAACTGCAAATGGGAGTAATTTTAGAAGTAATGGTACTAGAAGCAGGGGGGGTTACACAATAGCTATTGATAAATGACAATCAAGATAGTTTCATGGAATTTGAGGGGCCTGAATCAGGCAAATAAGAGGTGTGTAATCAAGAGTCTAATCCACGGGTGGAAGGCTGATGTTTATTGCTTCCACGAGACCAAAATTGAAGGGAGGCGAGCAACATTGTTAAAGATCTGTGGGCAAACAGAGGAATGAAATTTTGTTAACTTGAAGCTAGTGGCACTAGAGGGGGCATCCTAATTCTTTGGGATGGGAAAGTTTGGACAGGAGAGTGCGGGAGCATATTCTATATCCTGCAAGTTCACAGGTAAAGACTTCACCTGGGTACTTTATGGCATCTATGCTCCAAATAGCAAAGAAGAAAGAGAAGAGGTTTGGTGGGAAGTTGGGTCAGCTAGAGGCCTGTTCAATGGCCCTTGGGTAGTTTGTGGGGATTTCAACACAGTTAGATTCCCCTCTGAGAAGAAAAACTGTTCAAGAATCACAAAATCTATGACTGACCTATCTGATTTCATTGAAGATATGAGCTTGTTAGACCTTCCGTTGGCAGGAGGAAGTTACACATGGAGGAAAGGGGACAAATATAACATTGCAGCTAGGTTGGACAGGTTTCTAGTGTATGATGAGTGGTAGGAAAACTTTAGAAACATCAAGTAATCAATCCTACAAAAGGTCACCTCTGATCACTCACCAATTTTATTACAATGCGGAAACTGGGATTCCGTGAGGTCCTATTTTAAATTCAAAAAATTGGTGGCTGCATACTGGGGGTTTCTTCGATAGAGTCAAGGAATGGTGGATGTCGTTTAACTGTGAAGAAAGGCCAGATTTCGTCCTAGCCTTAAAGCTGAGAGAGTGGAGTAAATCAGCCCAAGGAAACTTGGCTATGCAGAAACAGAACATAGCAAGTCAACTTGCTGAATTAGAGGAAGCCCAGGATCAAAGAGCTCTCAATGAAGAGGAGATCTTCTCAAAAGCTGAACTCCTGTTAGAGTTTCAAAATATAGCTAAATATGAGGAGATAGCATGGAGACAGAGATCAAGGGTTAAGTGGTTGAAACAGGGTGACAGCAACACCAAATTTTTCCACAGAACTGCCAATTCACATAGAAGATGCAACAATATTGATGAGCTAACTGTGGGAGGTGAAGTAGTCAGGAACCCAGAAGACATAAAGAAGGAAATTGTAAGGTCCAGATGGTTTTACGATGGCCTTCTATACCCACTATTGGGAGGTCATTGGTAAAGATGTGATTGCTACCGTAAAGAACTTCCATGAGAGGTGTATTTGAGAAAAGCTTCAATTCTACATATGTGGCTCTAATTCCAAAAAAAATGGGTGCTAAGGAACTCCCTGACTTTAGACCCATTATCGGTAGTGTGTACAAGATCATCTCCTAATTACTCACTGAGAGAATCAAAATGGTTATGCATAAGTTGGTGGGTCCCCAGCAGTTGGCCTTCATAAAAGGGAGACAAATAATGGATCCCACTCTTATGGCAAATGAATGTATTGACACTAGAACTAGAAGTGGCGTTCCAGGCATCTTATGTAAGCTGGACATTCAAAAAGCTTATGACAACCTCAATCGGTAAGCTGGAGAGCTTATCAAAAAGGGGTTTTGGAGGTAGATGGCTAAGATGGATGAAGTTCTGCATCAGCACTGTGAAATTTTCAGTTCCTATAAATGGCTCTCCGACTGGTTTCTTCTCTTTCACAGATAGGTCTAAGACAAGGAGATCCTTTATCTCCGTTCCTTTTTATTATTGCTATGGAGGGACTTAATGATACGTGAAAATTGCTCAGGAAAAACTGTGGCTGAGAGGTTTTAGGGTGTCCAGTAGAAGGGGGGCTGACTTGGAGATTACTCACTTACAATATGCCGATGACAGTCTC
Organism: Solanum virginianum; assembly: GCA_000787875.1. Lineage (NCBI taxonomy): Eukaryota > Viridiplantae > Streptophyta > Magnoliopsida > Solanales > Solanaceae > Solanum > Solanum virginianum. Next base: position 77,329 of record DF359201.1, on the reverse strand, counting down.
GTCTTTTGTGATGCAAACAGGAGCCAACTCAGGTTTTTAAGAGTACTTTTTGTTCTTTTTGAAGCTATCTCGGGGCTTCATATCAATTGGAACAAGAGTTTCTTGTATCCAGTAAATGAAGTTCCCGATTTACACTCTCTAGCTAGGATTTTGGGCGGAAGGATAGGAGATCCACCAACTACATATTTGGGGATGCCTTTTGGAGCCAAAAGCAGGTCCATAGGTATCTGGAATGGGGTGATTAAAAAATGTGAGAAAAGGTTGGTGAATTGGAAGAGTCAGTACCTTTCTGCAGGAAGAAGATTAATACTCATCAACAATGTTTTGGACTCTATGCCTACCTATATGATGTCTCTTTTTCATATCCCTGATTGTGTCATTGATAGACTAGATGCTTTGAGAAGAAAATTTTTGTGGGAAGGAAATAGTGAAACCAGGAAGTTTCACTTGGTCAAGCGGAAAACTGTGATTGAGAGTAAACAAGCAGGGGGGATGGGGGTGAGGAATTTAAAAATTCATAACAAGTGTCTCATGATGAAATGGTTGTGGAGATTCACCTCCGGTGAACAGTCACTGTGGAAAGATGTAATACAAACCAAATACGAATTGGAGAATCACTGGATAATTAAAACGGTCACCAGCACTTATGGATCAAGCCTCTGGAGAACCATCAGGAACCTCTGGCCAAAGCTCAGGAGAAACTGCAGTATTAAATCAGGTGATGGTACGAAGACCTCTTTTTGGGAAGATAGATGGCTAGAACAAGGATCATTAAAAGCCTTGTTCCCAGATATTTTCACCCTAAACCAACAGAAAGGGGCCACTGTTGCAGAGATATGGTCAAGTCAAGGGTGGAATCTGAGATTTAGAAGATCTCTGAATGATTGGGAGATTCAGAGGCTGGTGGAGTTTCACAAGGTCTTGGGGCAATTCAAAGGAACTACAGGTGCACAGGATAGTTCCGAATGGCAAGATCACACTCAAGAGAGTTTCAGTGTCAAAAGAGCTTATAAGAAGTTTAACCTTTGTAACAGTCAGAGAAATGGGTGGCCATCGAAGATGATATTGGAAAACTAAAATCCCCTACAAAGTGTCTTGTTTTACTTGGCTGCTGGCAAAGCAGGCAGTTTTGACCCAGGAAAACCTTATGAAGAGAAATATTCAATTGAGTCTTAGGTGCTTCCTCTGTGGTGAAGAAGTACAGACTGTCACACATCTCTTGCTTCACTGTAGGGTAACTAACATTTTGTGGAATATTTTCATCAATCTGAAGGGCATGAACTGGGTTATGCCGAGGAAAGTTACCCATACTTTGAGGATTCGGAGCAGTTATGCAAGCATCACTGGACATAAGGAGAAATGGAAAATCATCCCTGCTTGCATTTGGTGGTCAGTATGGAAAGAAAGAAATCTCAGATGCTTCCAAGACAAGAGTAATCCCATTCAGAAAATTAAGATGAACTGTTTAGTTTTATTTCATTTTTGGTGTAAACAGGAGTACATGGAAGATCTAGGAGCAGGTAAAGATGTTTTAGGTTCCCTGTAATAGGAACCTGTCATACGTTGTAGCAGGTTCTGACTTTTGTTTTGAAATAGAATATAAGTCGTTACCTTCTCAAAAAAAAAAGTGTGTGATAGAGAGAATCAGAATACCAAATAACTAAAATTAAGCTTCTTGAAAAGGACCAACAATGAAACAAATCGAGACAGCATTACAGAGCAACATAACGAATCAAATCATGATAAACTCATCCTAACTCCTAAGCACGAGTGCAAACTTAAGGAAAAAGATGCAGAAACCAAGATAAAGAATTCTTCCAGCAACTCCAGACAAGCATTTACATTCTTTCCTTTTATGAAAGCTCCATATATGTATTACTTTATCTGTAACTACACATCTAGGAGAAGGACAAGAAATTTGATTAACCTGCACAGCAATTATTACAGAGTCTAGAGTACACAAGCTGCTTCCCATCCCATCAGATATGTACATTTCAATAGTTACTGAATTTATATTTTTAACCTGGGAGAACAGATAAACAGATAATGAAACAGAATAGTAAGCTTGTTTGGACATACATATTGACTTCAACCAGGCGAAAGCTGCTATCAGCTCCAGCAATACATAACACCAGTGGATCATTCTTATCAGATCGCAAAGGCAACCAATCGAGCTCCAATACAAGAGTTCCAGGAAATTGAGGTTGTAAAAGTGAATTGGCTAATGGATCGGGTGAGTCCTGCAAATGAGAAATGCAACATAGTTTAGAAGCAACGAGAACTGTGTGCCGAACGTTTAGATAACTTTGTACAGCTAATTATTGAGACTTTTGGTGAAACCCATGCAAAGAACTTGAGGGAACCGTAATCGAAGTTTGGTTATTCAAGTATTCTGGATCAAAATAAGATAAGACTACAAATAAGGAATCATCCTTTGCTTTGGTCATCGTACTATGCATTGGTGCTACTGTTTTCTTTTCCATCATGTTCAGCATGTCCGTTTCACTTTTGAATCTCCTTTTCATTCTTGATTTTATCATGCTTTATTTGCGCCGAGGGTCTATCGGAAACAGCCTCTCTACCTTCACCTAAGTTGCTCAGACTCTCCAAAAATGATGTTGCACCTGTGTCAAGTCCTTCAAAAATAAACTATTTTTGGAGGATCCAACATGCACCCATTGACATTTTTGAAGAGTACAGCAACATAGACCTTTACAAGGTTAGGGTAAGGCTGTGTAGCACCACCCTCCCTAGACCCCACTCATGGGATTACACTGGGTATGCTGTTGTACTACAAGGAATCACTCTACAAAGTGCAGCAGCAATGGAATTCTGATACTACTGGTAATATATTTTCACTTTTTTTTTTTGGACAAAGGTAAAGAGCTGAAAAAATATTCTATTAATCAGCCGCAAAACTACATAGAATCTGTATTTCTAAGATAGGATAACTATTCAAATTCTTAGGTATATTCACTTCCATAGAGAAGAAGGAAACAAATGCACTCAGAATATTGAGGCACATGCAAAGAAATCAACAAGGGGAATTTCTCCCTTACCAGATCAAATACCGAGAATGTATTATCATAAAACAGAACGGCAATACGCCCACGACTACGATCTCCAGGGACAACTGGTGAGAACTTGATTCTACGGATCCCATCCCTGTGGGTGTTAAATGAGGATGACTGTCCAGTAGTAACATCCCACCAGCGTATGTTTCCTGACCTGTCCCCCATAACCTGCAGAACGGATGCATTACTGCCAACCTTGTTAAAAAATAAGCAACCAGACAGCAAATGACACTTAAATGTAAAAAGAACAAACGACATACCACATGAGGCAGACGATAGGCCATTGCTGTCACCAATCCCTCAGAAGAAACAAATGAAGATGAAGGCCACTTTGGTCTGGAAAAATGACAATGCTTTGTGAGGTACAATTGTACAGCTGATAGCAAAACAAAGTAATTGTAAGAGATATGCCGATTCAAAGGTAAGGTAATCTGATTCTCCCTCTCACCGAGGCTACACTTCTTTCAGCTTTTTATGAAGAAAGGTAAGAAAAAAGTGACCTTCACTTCTATTTTAGTTTGTCCCAGAAACTTGGCAGCTTTACTTACCATGGAACCTTACAAAAATCGATAATACAGAATTTTTCTTTTCTTATTAATAAACTTTCTTTCTTGCTGATGATACACAAAGACACATAAAAGTTAAGTTGTTCGGACTCTCCAAAAATGTTGCCGCCCCCATGTCGGATCCTTCAAAAATACACTATTTTTGGAGGATCCGACACGTACCCGTCGACATTTCTGTAGAGTCCAAGCAACATAGCATAAAAGAGACCCCATATTCTAATATCTTGCACTCTCTACAACACATATCTCATAACAAAGTACCATAAATTTGTAATACAATTGAAAAAACATTATGAAGTCCTATCTTTTGTTACCAAGTCATTATAAATAAAGCTACAAGCCGGAGCTCAGAACTCAAGGTAAAGCAAAAGGTACACCAAAAGTATTTAATCAACTACATTGATTGCTCATAGGCCACCGAGATACACATTTAAATTCTTTTTATATAATCTGCTTGTTCACAGCATATGGGCCAAAGAATTGTCCATTTAGCAGCTGACTGCTAGTAGCTCAAGCAGATTACAAAGACTCAGCATACTTTGATTGACAAAAGAACCTTTGCAGTATTTTAAAATTGAAATATAAAAAGATTTAATTAGTTTCTGCCCAACTTGATAGATAAATATACACACACGGAGAGAGAGATAGACGGGACAGGAAATTAATCTAAAGGTCAGCCCTTTGGCTAAATCCATATTGTTTCATAATGCTGATTCAATCGTTAAATCAAAAAATTCACTTTTGATAAAGGACCACTATAACTTTGCATGATATGCCTGGCTATAACAATTAAAAGTCAATTGGCTTCCATTGCTCTGACCGTGCTTTCAAGCACTCCCTACCACCCCCAAAATTTGATTGGATATAACATTCACCAGTAAAATGAAATCAGAAGGGAAAAATTTGTAACTAACAAGACCATAGGAAAAATATCGGCTTAGACAGTTGGACCACCAAATACTACCTAATGCACAATCGTTGTTTTATAAACATTAGAAGAAATACCTAAAGTCACGGATCCTTCGACCATGAACCTCAAAAACTCCAAGTGCACCATTGACTAGTGCAAAAGAGAAACTTTCCGAAAATTCATCTTGAGAGCCATATGTCCCAGCTCCTTCTGCAGTTAAAATTTACTCCATGATTATTAGCATGCACAAAAAACAACAGATCATAGAAGACATCATTTTGCAAGTCAGATAAGGAAATATATACTTAAGTAATGCGTGAAAAATCAAGTAAACTGAGCTCACTAGCATCTGCTGCTGCAACTGCTTCTTTTGTTGGGGAGGATGTCTCTGTTGACGGTACGGCAGGACGATCTTTAGGCAATGGCCGTGGTACTGTTGGAAGAGTCCATTCTAGCACAGTGAATGGGAGAGCTAGTGATCTAAGCTGCATTGAAAAATATAATACAATAAAAGCTGGAAAGTATAGAATAATGCAATGGCAGTTTAACACCAACCAGGCAGACAAAAAGATGTTATTTTCTAACTATACTTCAATTATACCTATGAATAACGTCCTAACAATAAACAGGGAACCATCAGGCAAGCGGGGTTAACTTACTCAGCTTTTACAGGAGTACTGGTGATTCTAGGGTAGCTACAAGCATATGGTTTTCGTTTCCACAAGGTAGTTCACAGTCCAGTTAGATCAAAATCAGTATGTTGAATAGTCTTTACAAGTGACTTGGTGTGTTCAGATACAGAGACAGCACATGACTGAACAAGGGACTACTGCTGAATTTCATGGCAAGCAAATCCCAAAAAGCAAAGCAATCAAAATCCACATTTTTAAACCTGATATAAACACATGCGTTTTTTCCAAGTGAGCATCTTCTCAAAAAACCTAACTGCCTAAGTGTGAATAAGGTTTGTAGCATGAAGTGAGAGAAACTGATCTTTTCATAGCTAATCTGGATATTAGATTCCTAAAGCTTTTTTTGTCTCTAATTTTTGAAAAATTTGCAATGAACTACAACATATCAATTGCAATCCTTTAAGTGGGGTCTGGGGAGGGTGGGGTGTAGGCAGTCTTACCCCTACTACCTTTTGAAGGTAGAGAGGTTGTCTCCTACTACCTTGTGAAAGTAGATAAGTTTCGAATAGACCCTCCGCTACAGGAAAGACTGGGTATGAAAGAAAATACAATGGTGAGTCATGTTAAAAATAATGGGGAAAATAACAGTAGCAACAACCAATAATACGATAACCGAAGCAAGAGAAATAATAAGAAATAATAAAATCAAAGAATAAGATAGTAGGAGAGTAAAAGTAATAATATTGGTAAGGAAAACTAGGCAAAGCTCAACCACCTACAAACTTTCTACCTTAATCCTAGCCTTTCATATCCTCCTATGTAGGGTCATATCCTTCGTAAGTTGTAGGTGTTTCTTGTCCTATCCAATCACCTCTTCACAATACTTCTTTAGCTTACTTTACCTCTCCTCAAACCCGCCATAGTCAATATCTCACACCTCCTCACTAGAGCATCTATGCATCTTCTCTTCACATGCCTGAACACCTCATCCGCACACCCCTAATTGGAAATTTGGAGCACAGATAATATAAGATGAGGCCAACATCAGGTTAAAATAGACTTGGGCTCTAATAACCTATTGAAATGTGTGATCATCTCATCTAAAACCCGAAGCTTTTATATTTATGTTCCTAATTATATTCTCAACAACTATACCAAAATTTAAGATGGTTGAACATTTTGGTAGAACTGGTCGGGAGATTATAAAATCACCCACAAAGTCCTACATCCTAAAATCAACCAAGATCCTAAAAGATTCTTTGTTGATAGAATCTTAGAATAACAACGCACATTTTAATTTAGAAAGGCGTTCTTTTAGCTTCAAGGAAATTTTATACATGCAACAACTTCACAGTTCTCATAGAAAAGAGGATGGAAAGCAAACACATTTTTCTTTTCCTTTATCTGTTAAGGGTGGGGAAGTAACTATCACCCAAGGTTGTGGCTTAGCGGTCAATGAAGTTAGTGAAAACCTAGGAGAACAGAGTTCAACTTGCAGCAAAGACAAAAGCAAAAAAAAAATTTAAAAAAAATAAAAGGTGAATCTCTTCCCATCTGTCTAGGCCTTATGGCAGCATTACATGCATGTGTGCTGTAGGTGGGTAACAAGTACTTCGATGAATAGTCGGGGTGCACTGTTACTAACCGGATACCATTGTTATAAAAGAAAAGGGCAGGGAAGTAACTTTGTTCGCTATGAATAGTCAGGGGGCACTTTTACAAACCGGACACCATTGTTGTAAAAGAAAAGGGTAGGGAAGTAACTTTGTTCGCTATGAGCAACTTCAGAGAACATAGAATCCACAGTTTAATAAAATATCACGCCTTAATCTCATTAATTGGGTCGAATTGCACCCATGATATCTTCATTTTTTGAAATGTATCCACAATACCTTCAGTAATTCCAAAAACGCTATCTCAAGATTCAAACATTAATTGCAAAAACCTGGAACCATATTTTAATCAACATGAATCATAGACAGAATAAGAGAAAGAACATATTTACCATGATTGGTGTCTTAGTCATAGCCCAAACTTCTACTGGTGCATCACGAAACAAAATCAATAGGTACCTACATCACAGAAACCACTTTTAGGCTTAATAGATCAGGGAACATCAAAGACTTTTATCAGCTCAATGAGAGATAGGATAAAAAGGACATAGATGTAGAACAAGGAGAACACACATAATGAGTCAGTCAACATTTCTTGGAACAAAGTAAATCATTATCTAGAAGCAATCACTTTTCTAACAGTTACATAGAAAGCAAAGAGAAAATCAGTACCCATTTGGTATATGATCTAAATAGTCCCAAGCAAGAGTTTTCTTAGAACTCCCTTTCCCAACAATTATGTTGCACTTAAAAGATTACAAGTGTTTTGATGATCTAAATGGGTTTAGGAATGGAAGAAGAGGATAAGTCATGGGGCAAGCCTCGAAAACAACCTCCCGAACTCCCCACTCCAATTTGTTTTCATTATAAACAATGCAAAGGAATTACCAATAGGAAAAACAATGTAGAAGAAGTGATGCATGCGCTTAAATCTGTATTTTGACTAGAAATCTCAAAAAGAACAAAGGAAAAAAGAATGAGCTTGCATTAAAACAATTTGAAGTGCATCAGCAATGGAAAACGAGGAAGAAACTGACTTATTTGTCTCTCTACATTTCTTTACCAGAAAATGCCTTTTTATTTTATAATTAAGAAATTTTTTTTCCATGTTTCATAAGTCAATAACACAAATGTCATTAAATTCATGTGGTAACAGGGGAATCCATGATATACTGAGATCCCATGACACATAAAATGAGTGCCATATTATCTTTCCTACTGTCATATAAGTGCCATATTATCTTTTCTATTGTCAAATAGAATATTCACAATAATGAACATAGTCCATATAAACCTAAACTCAAAATTCATGAAAATGCTCTAGAGCTTGGCCAAATGAAATTTGAAGATTTCCCATTCACTAGCACATGCATGCCTCTTATAAATGAAATAGTACAATCCTCAGCAAAGCTTAACTGCTCCAGGTCATAAAGTAAAGATCTCGCTAACACTATTTTGTCGAGAAAAACAAAAGCAATACATCTTTCCATGCACGCAATATTGACAGGTTGACAAAAGCACCTGCCAGAAGATGAAGCCCTTAAAGCTCTAATAGGTGCTCGCTCTGGCTTCTGCAGTACTCGAAATGGTCGATTGAGTCCACTTCGAAGACATGTCACAACGAGCCTATTGATGTAGCCACCTGCTTTTTCTGTACCCTGAAGTCCAACATGAAGATTTTCTGTGAAGGCAGTCTTTTTAATATTGAAACCAGTGAATTTCCCTTTACTTCACGCTTTTGGAAAAGATTTCACTTAATTAATGAAATGATCCTTTTAAATAATATACATGTAGGATTCCATATTCTTTTAAAAAATCAAATTTTAACATAACTCAAAAAGACACAAGGTTTTTCCAAAAATAAAAGTTATTTTAATTTTTCTTTCAAAAGACAATCTAAACATACATGTTTATAACTTCAATATAACAATAATTCACATAACTTAAACTTTCAAATACTAAACCAAAAAGTCAAGTAATAACATAACCTTAAGTGAATAAAATGAAGTAGCTACAACATACTAGCAACAAAATCCAAAAGCAGAAGTGCTGAAACAGCTCTAGCATTCAAAAAGAAAAGTTCTTCACAACAACTGACAACAACAACAACAACATACCCAGCGAAATCCCACAAGTGAGGTGTGGGGAGGGTAGAATGTACGCAGACCTTAGCACTACCTAAGTAGAGAGGCTGTTTCCTGGGAACCTCATCTCAAAATTCATACGCAGAAAGGACTAGATATGACCAAAAGTAAAAGAAAGCACATGACAATACGAAAATATAATACAATTAACTCATAAACAATAAAATAATGACAATACATGCTAGAAAAAAAATACTACTACTCAACCCTAAACTGAACTACAAAGAAAATTAGCTTATAAAATATTACACTAGAAATTTAGCAATTTTAATAAGTACATCTCAATATCAACCTTAATTTCAACCAAAATATGTATTGTAAATACTGTTGCATTTAACATTTTGCCTTGGAAATATTAATTTCAAGAAAATCTAAAGAAAAATTTGACAAATTTAAAAGAGCATTCTTCACATTTTGATACAACAAGATTTAAACAATTTAAATTCAAAACAGACTCTTATGTCAGCTCCAGAATTTGGGTTTAGCGGTAAGAGCACAATGCATGATGTGTGGGTTTGAACCCTACACTGTATTTAGGCAAGGTGGACTCATTATCTACCAAGTCTCAAACTGTGCACCACTAGTCCTCGAAGATTTCTTAGTATCAGAAAAGAAATTCGTGTAGCACTCAGCATTTCATATTTAGGATATAAAATTAACCTATACAGTTTGAATGTGCTTTTATGACCATGGTGTCTGGGCCAGCTCTCGCACACCTCGACCAATTTCACAGTATACCCTCCACATCCCACCAGGTACCAAATAACTCTTCTACTAAGGCTAGGATAGATGGGATGAATCACCTAGTGTTTTTGTCTCTGCTGGGATTGAACCTAAGACCTTATTGCTCTTCACAACTAGGTCACATCTTGGGTGCAACCTATACAGTTTCTTAGCAGCATTTTCAGAACAAGTGTAGACACATACTTTTATCCTGTTATTCCTTCTCAATTGTACACTTTTGAAGTGTTCATGTAGTTCCTTTTTTAAGACCTTCCATTGTCAATTCAAACAAGTTGATCAGTAATTTGTATCCCTCTTCTCCTTTTTCTTTATTTTTGTTTTACTTTTGGCTTTTCTTTTCTCTTTCTTTCTTTGTTTTCTCCATCTTCCCTCACATTTTTCGCCTTTCTTCTGCAAAAAGTTTTGTCTCCTCCTGTTTTAAGTTAATTTATATATTTCTTCCCCAATTATCTCTCAAACACAACAGTAATTCAGTAAATATTTTCTTTTCTCGAAATACAATCCCTAAATTTGATTCTTACTCCTAATAACTTTTCTTACCAGTACACATTTATGTGAAAATTTATTTTGTTACCTAAAGTAAGGAATGTAAGTAGGAGAAAAGATCCATGGGTGTGACCTAGTGGTCAATGAAGTGGTTGAGAATCATGAGGTATCAGAAGAAAAAACACTAGGTGAATTCTTCCTATGTGTCTAATCCTGGATGGCTAGAGTCACCAAAAACCTGTGTTGATGAAAAGTAGTTGGTGCCTTATGAAATTAGTCGGGGTGTGTGCATGTTAGCTAGAACACCGCAATTATCAAAAATAAATAGGAGAGGAGGAATATATAAAGACCTATACTTTAAATAAAAAGAAAGGCATAATTTGGAAGAATAGTGATATAAGAATCTTGGCTGCAGAGAGATGCCATATCACCTGACTATTAAATGGGAAGGGGGGAAGGGGGGAATCTGAGAAACTAGACATAGAATCATATCTGAGGATAGATGCCGCAATGCCACTCTATAGACTATGATTATATAGATGTTACTTGTGACGATAGTCTATATGCAACGGAAAAAAATATGCTATGGAAGATTTTTCAGTGATAGAAATCTAAAGGACACTCAACAGGTAGAGAAGATGCCAACATTATGTTTCTCTTTGGAAATAGTGAACTTCCATTGTATATGTTTGTCACCTGTGAGTACGAGAAAGAAACCAGTCGGGAATTGCCAAGCCACCTTAATCCCCTGACAACACTGCTATGGACTGCAAAGCTTACACTGACAGCATTGGCAGAAACATCAATCACATCTATTGTACCACTTTGAGTTCCCACAGCAACAAGCGGAACAGCGACAGCTGGAGAGTTTCCTCCACCTTCATGATTGTAAGCTATTTAGTGGCAAAACCAGCACCACCTCATCCAAAATCTTGATAATTTTTGTATAATACAAAAAAAATAAGTAGCAGTCCACAAATATACTTACGTCCCAAAGTAGCAGTTAAAGAAGGAGAAGGTACAGCCAGCATAGTCACTGCTGAAGAAAGAAGATGAAGCTGCCCAACTAAACTAATCTGCAATCAATAAAAACCCTTCAGAGATGGGCGAAAAATCCTAAAATTCTAAGACAAAAGAAGACGTTAGTTTACTAATCATTTATCTAAAAGCCCCATGATGAGACACTTCTCTTTGTTACCAGTCAGCTGATGAAAGGAGGCCCTCCATGCCAGTAAGAATGACCAGAATGAATTTCTCACTATTTATGCAGGTAGATCTCAAAAAGGAATACCTTGCAAAACTATCACTTAAATACAAAAGAATAAGGAATAGAACCAACTCTTTTTGCTGGCGCAGAAGCCCTATAAAAAGCTCACACAACTCAAGTAACTGAGGACACCATGTCTTGAATTGTATATTATAGTTGTGCATAACTATAAATAGGTTGCTTCATTTCAATCCTAGTAGGCAACAAATAAGTTCAATATATTCACCCAATGTTGACTGCACCAATTCATGAAAAAAATATTGGAGGATGTTCAAGTACCACCTTTAGCAACCACAGCACTGACACAAACTAACATCTTGCCTTCGATGAGAAAGCAATTAATATAAGTTGCTCCTCCATCCTTTCAATCATGGTAAGGGAAACACTTTTTGTTGCTTACGTTCATGAACATAGACGAAGGAAACAAAGAAATGAAAATTTAACAATATATTGTCAAGATACTGAGGATAAATCAGATTCTTTCTAGTACAAGCAAGCCAAGTGCTTCATTGACAACAATAACTATCAGAAAACAGAGGCAGCAATAAATGTGTGACTATAGGTAACTCCTGAATACACACTTTATAAAACTCCCTCAATCCAGATAGAAGCTGGAGCATGTTGTACATGAATAATGGTATTTGCCTTTAAAATGGCACTTCCATGCTGTATATACACATGAACCTTTTCTTTGTCTCTTCAATTCTGAGTGTTTCAGCAACATAGAACAGAAAGGAAGCTTCTCTAACTTACCCTATTCTGAAACCAGTTTAATCCCATAAAATCAGAGTCCCTTCTTTTAGTTTCATCTGCTTTTTCTTTCTACATCTTTTGATTGCTAAATGTAATTTACATAATAACAAGCAAGAAGAGAATGCAACGAGGTAAATACAGAGAAAGTAAAACTACATTCCTTTCTTTTGTAATTATCATGTATTTAATCTTTGTGTGTGTTTGGGTGGGGTGGGTTAAATTAGCAATGACAACAATATTTTATACCCAAGTTCTGCCTGTGAATGTGGTTAAGAGAGTGTTCATAATTTTGTTTTGTACTCTACAAGTATAATCCAACATGATATGCAACATTGTTTTATGACCAAAATTACGCATGTCTAGCCAACCTTGAAGGACACTTCATCCAGGCTTTTAGTGGATTTTGACAGACAGGTGCTGCTTCTATTTGCATCAGTTGATAGTGGAACTGTGCTGATCTCAGAGTTGTGACCCATGGGAATCTCTGAAGGTACAGACTTGCACGCTTCTGCAACAATATCTGGATTTGTCATGTCCTTCTGAATATCTACAGATCCTTCAGCAGTCAGGAGCCATTTCCATACTTTCCCATCATCAGAAATGGAGATC
>DF359201.1:35464-64467 GCA_000787875.1 Solanum virginianum | reverse complement strand
CCCATCATCAGAAATGGAGATCAAATGAGTCTTAGATAAAACAAGGGACTCATCACAAAAATCAAATGGATTATCAAAATCCACATCGACTGAATGATGTGCATCGGAATACAGCTTGCCAATATTTTGAAGGGCGGCATCTGAATGGGAAATTACAGCTGCAAGAATTGAGGGGGAAGGAACGGGTGAGCCTATTGAGGGCATCAGTTCTTCCATCGCACACATCGTGTGCACTTGCTCTCCGCTGTAACAACATGCAGATTATTATCCCTTTGAACTTCCATGAATACAGGAATTTGATATGTACAAGGTGATGAAAACAGGGATACCAGAGTTTCATTCATGGTCATGCAGAAACAAGGACAAAGGAAATTTTACAAGGGTAATGAAAAATGAACCATTGGACTAATGAAGAAGAGCATTGCAGGAGAGTGCTCAGGGGAGTTGATGATTTCAGTTAAAAGCAACTTTCCTGGCTACCAGAAAACCAATAGCTTCTGAGTTAAGTCATGGATGTCATTAGGAAACACCAATCTGTACTACATACAATGCCACGATACCTACAAATCAACCCAGCTATGAACTGACTGACCCAAGACTTAAGCAGCTTGCAAAGCTAGTTCAAGAATATCAAGGTTGGATTCATAATTCCCTGTTCTGAGATGCTAGTAAATCAATTAACATCAATCAACTAAACCTCAATTCAGAAACAGTTGAGATCGACTATATGAATCTTCATGTCCACTCTACTGGGCACCATTTATTTCAAGACAGAATAATGTTTGCTAAGGCAAATTAGGTGTTCTCCAAAGTTAGAGGTTATCCAAATCTCTCACTTCTATACACTGAATTACAAGTTTCTAACTAGATTAAAACTATTTCTAGTACAAGTTTCTAACTAGATTAAAACGATTTCTAGCTAACACCTAGCAAAGTGTAAACTTAATGTAAGTATAACAACAATGACAAAGTTGTTTTGTCGCCCATATAGATCCTTTATTTGCATTATGTTTTGTTCTTAGCAATGTCATAGTGATTCCAAGAGACTGGTCTTTGGAAAAATTTCCCTCGATGTGATTTAAGTTCTCCCCCATCCCTTTTAAATCATGTCAATCATCATAGTACTGCACTAATGGACTCGGTGCATTTGCCGGTCTACACAAGACATGTATAAACCATCCAGGTATGTACTCTCAATTTATCTCTTGTGTGGTACTCCATCAGGTGCTAGTAAATTACACTCATTTGTTTTTGTTTTTTCGGTTATACAACTTAAACACCAAAAATAATCCTAATTTAACTCGCATGAAACAATAGGGAAAGAAAATTAATGTTTGTGGATGAGAATCAATAGCCTTAACATCTCAAAAACTGCAGTTTAGCAAAAGTTTTAGGAATTGAAGTATTTAGACATTTTATTTTTGCCTCTCATGGAAAACTTACTAGTACCCTTCTAAGTTTGTGGAAGGAAACATTATGGTTCAGCGCTACTTACAAAGACAAAAGCCAAACTAGGTCGCTATATAATCAATCATAGGCATATAACTAACGACCCTAAATCAAAATCAAAGAGTTAACGCAATTCATGGTTTTCAGTTAACATTCCAAAGCTCCAACAAGCACAGTACAATACGCCCAACAAGTAAAAGATCACAGGTTGATCACGTAAAGCTTCAGCAACCATTAATAAGTAGTCAAGTTTCTAGATACTTACTCTTTCCGCCGCCAAGTACTGAGCTTTCCATCAAGATGAGCACAGTACAAAACCTCGATATTCGAATCAGGTAACACCTCCAGAAACTTCCCACATCCCCGGGGCAGCCCAGACGAAAACAATGCCGTCTCATACTGCAGATCAAACACTACCAATTCCCTCGGAAACACCACAAAGATCAAATGCCTCCAGTGTGGTGAAAATGCGAATTTCGAAATGTACGTCGGAAATGTAGCTGATGCTGGAGCTCCATTACCTCCAGTAGATGAATCCCTCTCTAGTTTCTGCAATTCAGTAGTGTCTGTACGAATTTGAAGCTCCTTAAGCACCACATCATTCTCTGTATCTCCCAATGCAGTCACCGAAAGCAAAAATCCTTTAAGTCCTAGCGCACAAAAACTCCGCGAATCAAACGGATCACGACGGAGACACGAGAAGTACTCCGGCTCAGCGTCGTATTTGAAGAAACACCGACCCGTGGAAGTATTAAACAGAGAAAGCAACGAAGGTCCACATAGAGCAGCTAAGATCCACGAATCGGGTCCAGTTTGTACCCAACATAGATCCTGAATCCCAAGTTTTGAACCTGAACCAGTATCAAAGAAAATCGTCGGAGATTTAGACCGGAAATCAAGTAAACAAATTCGTCCTTGACGATCACCGACGGCGAGAAGAAGATGTTGTTGAGGAACGTCGATTAAATGCGGAAGAGGCTGCGGGGACCACCTGACGGAAGTAATGAAAGGGGACAACGAGGTAGTAGATGTAGACGGCGGTGGAAGAGGGATAGTAGTAACGAGTTGCATTGAACGAGTTTCGACGACGGAAACAGAGCTTCCGGCGGCGTAAGCGAATAGGCCGGCGGGAGAGATATCAGCGGATCCACCGTTGTTCCGGGAAGGTGGACCGGGTAACATAGAGTCCCATGACTCATTAGGTGGCTTTTGAATTTGAACGGACATCGCCGGAAAATGTTGGAAATTCCGATCGGAGCTGAGATTTTGGAATTGAAAGGAATGTTCAATAGAAAGTGAAGAAGATGGCCGGGGACATGGAAGCACGTTGAAGAGTCTTCATAGTTACTATACTTTTTAAGTTTTTGATAATTGATTCTAACAATTTTTGAAAATTTTCTATTTTTGTTTTATGATACAATATAATAAATAAAGTTAGTTTTAAATTTTAGTGTAAACATTTTAGTAACTTATATTTTCATTTCTTACATTTTAAATGTCTTAAAATTTTATCATCTTGGAGTAACAATCAAGAAGTAATATGACATTTGGACGAATTTTCATTCGATTATTTTTTATTGAGTATTTGATATAGTTTCTCAATCTTAAACTTAATCATACGACCTTTATAAATAAAGAGTAAACACATAAACTAAATTATGTAGATATTTAAAATCTAAGAGGAGAACGTATGAGGCAATATAGAAAAATGTGAAATCATAAGAATCATGTGCGCAAAAAGTATATATATATACTTAAAACTATAGCATGTTACTCACCTTTTCGTCTCCAAACTTGGAAGACATAAACAAATGAGAAATTTTTTAGGAAATCGACACCCTCCTAAAATATGGCCATATACCTACACCTAAACGCAGGACAACCATCTCAAAACCCACCATAACCAGTGAATGCAATCAAGACCATGGTGGAAGACATCCGAGACGCACATACTTTCAAAGAAATTTTATTAAAAAAGAACAGAGTAATAATTACACCTACAACGAGTCATGAAGAAGAAACACACGACTTAGATATGGACCCTCAAATGACTCAATTCATTTCGCAACAAAAGATAAGCAAAGGATATAGCAACCATGGAATCTCTCGATTATAATAAAATATTCGGGAAAAGATTATCCCACACCTACTTGAAAAACAAACTACCAGATCTTTGGAAACCTTTGGAGTCCCTAACACTTAAAAATTTAGGGTGCGACTATTACATTGCATTCACCATTCCGACAAATCTATATAAAGCACTCCTTGGAGGCTATGGTTCATGTAGGAAATTTTCTCTCGGTCAAAAAATGGAAATCAAATTTCATACCAAAAGCGGCAACACTTACTCAGACGGCTATTTGGACAAGGTTACCATAACTTTCGATGGTATTCTATGATAAACAAATACTGAATAAGGTAGGAAAAAGACTTGCTTCCTCCTGAGAATTGATACTGACACTTCTGTGCCATTATGAGGGTGATATACACGGATTTGTTTTCAAGTACCCCAGAAATGCCAGTTAAAATAAAAGTTACAATTAAATTCCACAAATAAAAAGTGGCCTATGAAAGTGATAGAATCCTTTTGTACAAGATCTAGGAGACTTGGTCATACTCGACAGAGATGCCCGAAAACCCCAATACCCACTAACATTAACATGTCATCACAAATCCACAACACAACATAACCATTTGACAATTGGCAAGTGGTCATCTCCCCTCCCCCCTAAAAACAATTATTAAATAATAAGTCCAACTTCGAAAGAAAAGAGTATGGCAAACGGACAAATTTAATTACAGGTGAAGGCGCACAATCTATCTATAGGTAAGTTTCTCGATCCCATCATCACTCCTAAATCACCCGGAGTTGATTGATCAAACACTAATGTCAATAGTAAAAAAAAAAAGTTAGGTAGTGGGACCAAGTCATTAACGCCCCCATCTTCCCAACTACCTAGCCAAGGTCGTATTAACGCTGATATGCCCAACTAATGAAAAAGACTCTTTAGAATTGAAATGAATTTTCTAAATCTTTCGAGAATCCCCTATTTATAAAGTAGGCAGGAGAAAAACCCATTTACCAACGCGACTTTCCTCTCCCAAAGAGACTCTAATGGAAGAAGTTCTTGTTGAGGAACGTCGATTAAATGCGGAAGAGCTGATGTTTTCCTTTACCAAAGTTATTTATACATTGAAAAGAATAATTATCATATTAAATCAGTTGAAATGACCATGGTTGAAATCAACGATAACATTCTATTACTATTTCTAGTAAAGACAGACAACATAATTTAAGGCCTGATAATAACCTCACATTGAATGTGAGAAACAATGGCAATCAACTACTTCTTTCCCAGCAACTCTAGAATATCCTAATATCTTTCACCACAGCACCGCTACCATCAAATCATGCACTGATATCAAGGCTAGAACTAGCACTACAAGACAAGTGCCTCATCTTTCAATTATATATCGAGGTGAGGCAAGTAACTCTGCTACTACAGGATCCTAAATTTCTAGTCCAAATAATCAAGAATGAGATAGACCATGTAATAAGGGGACAGGAAGCCCAAATATGAATGTGAATACTGAGGCAAACCCAATAAACTGGTCACCTTAACACAATGTCTATGCAAGAACTCAGTATACTAATGGGGTAACACTCCAAAGCCCACTTTTCTTCCCATTCTCTTCCCCTATATATGAACAACTTTCAGAGCCTAATACTTATGTCATGGATACCACGAAAGCAACAATCATAAGCATACACCACAAAGGGATGGATAGGAAACACAGAAAAGAGGAAGCCCTTACTATTAAAAATGCTAAAATAAATTATCAAGAACTGGAAGATATTTTAGAGGCTCTCAGGGAACAAAGCTTAGAGACATTTGTCTAGGAGAAGCTACTTCTCAAGGAGTTCGAGAAAATCATCAGCACAGCTATCATAACTTACTGCCCATCTCAATGAATAATTGTACACTGAACTTAAGGAATAAAAGAAAATTAATCTCAATAGCATGGATCTTTACTCACTAAGCGAATTGAAAGAGCTAACCCAGGTGGAGAAAGGAAAGTCCTATAGGACTCGTTATCAGCTCAATGAAATTTGATGAAATTCATAATTTGGAGCACCAAGGGAGAAAACAATGTTAGGTTTAGACGCTAATGTGAGGCCATGATCAAGATACATAAGCCCTCTATGATTGCATTGCTTAAAACAAAAATGGTGAGCATAAGCACCTCATAGAAGCTCTGAAATTCGATGCTAACATCCAATCCATTGCTAATAATGCATTAGGTGGCATTATGATCAAGTGGAAGGAGGATCTTTTGAAGTTAGACAACCTATCCAATCTATCACACTTCAAGGAATCTATGTGATGGTCAAGGTAAGTCCTAACTCCAAACTTTATCTCTTTTTTATTTTCTATCCTAGCCCTAACTTCAATACTAGAACTAATCTCTAGAAAGAACTTTGTCACATCGCTCAAAATCACATTAGTGAGTGGCAGACTAGTGGAGACTTCAATGAAGTCCTATAAGCCAATGAAAAATAGAAAGAGATAGCATCAGTACCATTAAGATGTCCCTCTTTGGGAGTTGTTTTAATTAGTGTGGGATAGTGGACCTAGGTTATAAAGGTTGTAAATTCACTTGGACCAATAAGCGATATAGGAATAGAGACAGCTTTATCCTTGAAAAGTTGGACATATATATTGCCAATACCTTTTGGATAAACCAATACCCTGATGTTACGGTCAAGCATCTCTCCAGAATCAAGTCTTACTACTGTCCTCTCCTTATTGACCTGAATAATAGAGTTGGTATCCTCTCTGAGAAACCCTTTGGAATGGAAACCATGTGATGTGGTTAACTTTCCTTCTATGGAGTAATGAAGCAGGGCTTTGATAGACCTAACATATTGGGAAAATCCATCGAATCATTTCAAGAAGAAACTACTATTTGGACTAAGACTATTTTTTTGAAACATCTTCAATAATATGAACAAAATCCTAGCCGGACTCAATGGCATCCAGAAATTCCCTAACTATCATAGTAGCTCATTCGTTTAGGACCTAGAAAATTATTTCTTACTTGACTATAATAGATTCCTCAAAATTGAGGAAGATTTTTGGAAATCAATTGGTTAAGTGAGGGAATGCTAATACCATCTTTTTTTTATACCTCTACTCTCAATTATAGGAGAAGAAATAAGACCAATTCTCTTAAGGATGAGGCAGACAACATCTATTTGGATTAAAAGTACATCATTACCTATACTACTAACTACTTCTTGAATATCTAGATCATTGACCACAACTACTCAAAAAGATAACTGAAAATCAAACTAAGGATAGCATGATCATCCAGGAAACCAAAATCATATTTGATATGCTCATTAGAGATTCAAAAATCTTTCAAGCCCTAAAGTATTTCAAAACCTTGAAAGCACTCGAACTTAATGGCGTTAACCCTTTGTTCTAACAAAAATACTAGAATTTAGTTGGTGAGAAAACGATTGCTTTCTACAAGATCATGTTTACCAACTATCACATCCTCCCAATATGAACAAAACCCTTCTGTGTCTCATCCACAAGTTCTGTAATGCTATAATATTAAGGAATTACAAACTCTTAGGCCTTTACAACACTAACTACAAATTGGTAAAGATCATTTCTAACTGCATTAAGCCCTTCCTCCTCCCCAATATCATAGGTCCTAGTCAAGCTTATTTCCCTCTATCGAAAGGTGGACTTGGAAAAGGCTTTCGATCGATTGGAGTGATCCTCCATCAGAGTCACACTCTATTTTTTCAACTTTTCTCTAAATTGTCCACCCTTATCATGTCTTGTGTCTACACAAGCTCTATCTCTACTTTGACCAATGGATGAAAAATCAATTCCTTCAAACTTGCAAAAGGTATCGGCCAAGGCGATCCCATATCTCCCTATCTCTCATCCTTTTCATAGAAAGGTTATCTAGAACCATAGATCTTAATGTCAGGGAGAAGGAATGGACTCCCATCAAAACCACCACTACTAGTCCCAAAATCTCTTGTATGTTCTTTGTGAATGACTTAACTCCAAAGTTGATATTAGGAATTGTGTCACTATCAGTGATGCCCTAAACAACTTTAATGCCCTTTCTGGCCAAAATATTAACTTTGGCAAATCCAAAGTTATTTTCTCTATGAATTGTATAATAGAGAATACACTGAAATGCTCCAACCGCCTAAGGGTATCACCTAGTGATACATTTGGTAAATATCTAGGGTTTTCCACATTTCACAAGAGACCCACCAATAATGACTTCCAATTTTTAATTGATAACATAAAAAATAAGTTTGCTGATTGAAAAATAATATTCTTAAACATGGCAGGTAGAATAGATCTAACTAAAGTTTTGCTTATCAATATTTCTTCCCATCTCATGCAATATATTGAGCTTCTAATAAAAGTCACAAATTCCATTAATAAGATTTGAAGATACTTTATTTGAAGGCCGCTTCTAAGAAAAGAAAATTTTTATCATGTTAAATGGGACACCATCATAGAGAACAAAGTTGTTGAGGAAGTTGGCCTTCGAAAATGCGAAGTAAGAAACAACTTTGCACGCTGGTGTTGCGTGAAGGATCCTCAGAAATCCAAATAGTCTATGGAGCGGAGTCGTGACCAGTTGATAACCTAACCCTATTAACTACCTAACTCACAATAAAGTGATCTCTAGAACTTGAAAGAACATCTAAAAATGCTGAAGTGATTACAAAAGAGCAACACATTAGACAAATCATAAAGAAGACAAGGTCTTGTTCACCAAGGATAAGTGGGTTCCTCGCCTTAAAACCTATTGAGCAAATAGTCCATGGACCTTTCACCCAGGAGGAAGGAAAATTGAGGATTAGTTATCTTTATCAAGATGGAATATGAAAGTTCGACTTGTTATCTTTCGATCTTAAAAATTGAATTCCAATCCATTATTAAAATCTATGTCTTCCCATAACAACATTCTAAAGAAGATTCTTGGACCGGCGTATAACTAATAACAGCATTTTCACATAGGAAGTTCCTACAACGTACTACCTCTACCACACATCTAAGCTAGAAAAATCTTTGATTAGACCTAGAAGGCCAAAATCACTAACAAAATTAAAACTTTTCTGTGGTTATACCATCATGGTTGGCTACTCACTAGCCACTCTATCCATCAAAAGGGTCTTAATATTGGCCCTAGCATTTTTGCAGTTCACTAAAAAAAGATACTAACCATATCTTTTTTTATTGTCCAACTTGATCCAGTTCTAGACTAACATTCTTAATAAAAGCACTACTCCTTAGAATTCTATCCTTAACATTATTGACAATAGAAACATATTGGACTTTTGGATAAATATCAAGAATAAGACCTTCAATAATGTGATCGATAAGGGTAATCCTATTCCTCTCTGTGTATGGAACATTTAGTTAACTATAAATAGTAATTTTTTCAATTAAAGAAGACACCATCAATTGGGACAATGTCATTAGCCAAGCCATAGAGTACAACCTTATAGTTGTTGAGAAGAGAAGCACAAAAGGCCCAAAACCACCATCCATGTTCAATAGGAGCAACTTAAAAAGAGTACTTTTAAACTTAACATAGATAGCACCATAAAGAGAAACTCAGGACCAGGGGCTTGAAGGGCTTTTCAAAGACTATCCAGGCCGTTGAGTGTGGGCTTCATAAAGAGAGTTAAAGCTTGCAGTAGAGCATAATCTCACCCTGCTAATAATCAACACAGATTCAATCAAGATCATTAACATGATTGAGCATGGCAATCTTCTTTCTAATAACCAAACTATGAAATGCATGTCATCAATGTAGGTGTTGGGTGCTTCAAGAATGACACATATTTTTATAAAGAAAAATAGGTTGGCTGATGCATTGGCAAAAGAAGGAGGGAGAATGAAAATTTTTGTTGTACTATATACTTTATTTGTTTCTCCTATGTATGCTAATCAGGAATGAAAAGAATACAATTTAGCAACTACTTATGCTTGAAATTTTTTTTGTGGAAACTATTATCAAGGGCCGAGATATGGCCTATGATACTTCTATATATCCCCACAAATAAAGAGGGTCATGAACTCAAACTAAACATCTTATATATTTATACATAACTATACACTTTAAAAGAAAATTTACTCACCTCTTCATATGTCTTCTGAATGGAGGCACCATCATTACTTGCAATCCGCGGTCATAGTAGATATGGACACTACCATCACGTTTAGTTCAAAAATGAATAGCGCTAGTGTTTTTTGAAGTTAAGATCGAGTCATCCTTCATATGATATAATATTTTAATTGATGATTTCTAATTGAGTGTAGGTGTTAAAGTCAGTTTCTTAGTTTGGAGATGATCTAAGGTCACATGAACCCTCTAATACGAAGTTAAGCTAAAAACTTTCTTAGCGTATGAGTTTTAATGTAAGATTTTATAAAAGTTAGGTGAAACAATGACTTGTAGGTTATGTTATGCTTAATTCCTAAGTATTTAAAGTATGTTAGGTGTGATTTAGAGTCATAAGGGATCTTTTACATCAAGTTAAGTCTAAAGAATTTCTACAGACTAAGTTTTCATATGAGTTGATAGAAGGTTCAACTTCAAATGACCATATCTCCTAAATTATAACAATTTAGGTAACCCATAATATATCAAATCGAAGATATTTGAATTAGCTTTCCAACACATCTAATTTTGGCTTAATTAGAGTTCGGAGTAAAATATTATGACAATTTTAGTGAAAGAGTACAGAGTTGTCTGAAAGTCCGCGTCGCGAACCTAACACGGACCCTTATTACAACAACAATAACATACCCAGTGAAATCCCACAAGTGGGATCTGGGGAGGGTAGAATGTACGCAGACCTTACCACTATCTCATAGAAGTAGAGAACAACCTCCACTTCTTCCTATCTAGGGTCATGTCCTCTGTGAGATCAAGCTCCGTCATATCATATCTAATTAGTTCCCCCTAGTACTTCTTCGATCTACCTCTACCCCCCTGCGTAGTTCCTAAAACCAACCTCTCGCACCTCCTAACAGGAGCATCAGTACTCCTTCTCTACACATGTCCAAACGCGGACCCTTATTGGATAAGATAATAACTTTTTAAATTTTTATTTTGAGGTTACTTTCATTCTAGAACCTTTGGGGGTCTATTTAAGGTCCTAAAACGCATAAAATGTCAGTTTCATAATTAAAAATCCTCTCCTTCATTCCTAAACCTGAATGCTCAAGAATCATCAAGAAAGTCATCAAGAAAGTCATCAAGTTATGATTAGCTTTCAAGATTCATCATCAAGGTAAATTATTCTTCATAAATTTTAATCTACTCAACCCAAATTTCTTCATCTACTCATGAATCTCTAATAGGTTCTTAAATCATAACCTAGGGATTCAAGAGAGCGAAGTCAAAAATTCGAAGAAAGGATCTCTTGATTTTTCTTTTTCAAGAATTAGGGTTCTTCATCAAGAACTTTAAAGATTCTAAGTTCCCATTTGCCCCATAGATGGTCATAGAGGAGTTGAGGTTTCATGAGTCCCCATATATGATTCTTGAAGTATTATATTGATTAAATTCTTGAAAACTATATTACTTACATGTATTTTCATACACTGATGATTATCATAAACTTCTTTTCTCGAATTAAATACTTATCATGAGATATTGTATAAACCCTATATATTAACTTTTGAAAACATGCAAGAATAAACTTAGGAGATGAGTCTAGAGCCTTAATGATATAAATGTGCTTGTTGTTGTGGTTCTGGTCATGAATTGAGTATGTTGATGTTGATGTTGATGTTGATGAGATTGATATCCTTAAAGTCTTAAAGAGGTTGAACTTAATCTTAAAAGAATGTTCCTAATCCATTGAGTGAATGGTTGATGAGATGAGTTGATGTTCTTTGTCCCAAAGAGACTAAATGATGAGAAATCTTGATGTTTGATGTTTATGAGCATATTGAGTCCTGGGAGGAGTAGCGAGCACCAAAATGAGTCAGAGTAAGTTCCACTCGCACTCATAACTATGTAGCCAGTGTAGGAGAGGATTGGACCGTGAAAAACAGATGTTTCTTCAGTCCCAAAAGAGGACTTGATGTTATTATGGATCTATCGCCTTTTCACCCCGGCAAGGTACTGGGCAGATGCGACAACGACATCGCTTTATTGTGTCATCACTTTAATATTGATGTGATGGTATGAGGTGATTTATGTTGATGAGTCATTGTCTACTTTTTATTCTTGCCTTAGACATTTGACATTTTGATTGGTTATTATTCTGAGTTGATGTTGTATCATATTATTCTACCAGTTTCTGTTTCATTCAGCCATTTTATATACCATACATTTCATGTACTGACACCACTGGGCGCTACATCGTTTCATGGTGTAGATATATGGATTAGGGATCGTCAACAAGCGCATCATTGAGGGTCTACTATTGCATGGCAAATACATAGCCATAGGCATGACAAATACAAAGTCATACATTATACCTAATAGCCAAGTATTAACAAGTATATATATTGCATCATCTTGAAACAAAGAAGGAAGAACAAGCAAGAAATATCAGAGAAAATTAACAAGATGATGCCATATATATACTTGTTAATGCTTGGCCCATTAGGTATAGTATATGTATCAATATTTGCCATGCATATGGCTATGTATTTACCATGTATATAGCTATTTATTTGCCATGCAAGAGTGTATGATATGGATAGGAAAGATACAACACAAACTATTTTGAGTATACAGAGTGTAGACTTGCTTTGAGCACTCTAGTTTTTTCAAAGTAATAGCGCCGGAGGTACGACCTGGCCAATTAAGGCCAGGAGTGCATCGCCGACCGAAAGGATGAGACGACCGGTGCACATCTACAGCGAACAGGCGAGCTCATCCCAAAGTCCTGCAACAACTTAAATATACGCCATTGGAGCTAGAATTACTGCAATTGCTGGCATCAGACTTACCCTCTAAGGGATTCTTGTTAAGGGATTTAGATTGTACTCATTCCAATTACAGATTCATAGAGCCCAATATTGTTATTTATTATATGTCAGGATTGGATAATTTGCACGCATGCTGCCTTCTTTGGATGTGGTAGTCGTTTCTTAGGCTCTCTCTCCGGAATCTAACTCTAATCCTCCGTCATCCATTTGAATCTTTTTTCATATTTGTCCTTTTATTTATCGAAGTTTTATATTTTCTAATATATAAATTACCTTGTTTATACAATTATTTTTATGATTTCACAAAGGGCAATAATAAAAATTATGATTCAAATTTTGTCTTTGAATGTGATTCTTAGTATATGTGCATTGTCTCATAAATATAGTTAATATGGAATAGAAGAAATAAGTAAAAGATCGAGCTAATTAACTTGAAAGTTAAGGGTTAGTGAGTGAATGAGTTGATTTTGATGCATCTTGAAAAACTTATTTTTTAAAATATATATATATATATATATATATATATATATATCAAGTCAAACAGTACACATAAAATGAGACAAAAAGAATAACAAATTATACGTCATTGAAATATAAAAAGCACATGTAGTATAACCCTCGTTGAACATACAATAATCTGTTTTCAAACTCCAAACATTTAACTTCAAATTGAAGTAAACATTGATTACAATTTATACCCAATCAATTTTTTTTTTTATAAAAGAAAATATAAAATAAAACTTGTGTGCAAGTTTTAAATTTAAAAGCATGTAGGAATCCTTAAAAAATTATGGGAATTGACTCTAAACAAAAAGAGAAAATATTGACTTTGGATTTTTACCTTTTAAAAATATTAAAGTTTTTCCTTTCATAGTGTTTTAATACTTTTATATTTTTTCAAAGTATTTTAAAAAATAACTTTTTTAAGTCGAATATCTATTAGAAATAATTTTTATATCTCGCAGAGATAGAAATAAAATATGAGTATACATTATTTTTCGCAGACACTACTTAATTTGTGAAATTATTTTGAAGATATTATTATTGTTGTTAGATAACTTTTCACTCAAACTTATTTGGGGATTTTCTTCAAGTAATGGGACACTTTCTCATTAATATTACGTAAGACCAAAGTAAAGCACAATAATAAATGCATGCTTAATTATATGACCCTAAATAATAGAAGTAAACTCATTTTTTTTTTTACTCTCAATTTTATGTATCTATTATAATTGGAGACATATTTTTACAGTGACGTTATATTGAATTTAGCGGGATAACATATTTTATTTTTGTGTGCATACAATTTGAAATCAATCCCAAGCATCCGAACAGAGTCGTGGGGCTAAATTCTTTAGTACTTGATGCTGGTGCAGTCGACTAAGCATCTCTGATTGTGCTTTAGCGGGCTTCACTCAAGCGACTTTGGTCTTCCCCTTAGCGTACAATAAAATATTAGTAAAAACTTATTTATATTTGGTATTCACATTAAATAAGTGAATGTAAGACATATATCTTATATATTTTTTATGAATTAATTCTATTATTACGTGATCTACATACATTTTTATTTTGATTTATCAGCTTTTAAGATTATTTATTTGGTTAGGTATAAATACCCATCACAAACAAATATTCTCATACAACATTCATAAATATTCATTGAACTTTTTAATTCACACACGTATGTATAACTCATTGGTACAAGCTAGATATGTCTTTGGATCTATAATAGTGAAGTCATCAAATGATTTTCTTTTTTCATTGAAGTACTTGAAATTTGCCCCTTATTTTACAGTAAAAAGTCATACACATACTCCAGGAAACAGCCTCTCTACTTCTATGAGGTAGTGGTAAGGTCTGCGTACATTTTACCCTCCTCAGACCTTACTTGTGGGATTACACTGGATATGTTGTTGTTGTTGTATCTTATTTTTTCTTTTAGTCGGATTGAGAAATTAAATATTATTCTAATTTATTTGTCTTACTTTTCTTTTTAGCTTGTTTTAAAAAATGGGCCTTTCTTTTTAACAGCTAATTTTTTTACGTAACATATTTAAAACCACAAGATTAAATTGATTTTACATACCTTTAGTTTTAAACTATAAGATTCAAAACTTCTTTTTATTTTTTTATACTCTATGTCAAATTTAAATTAAATAAACAAATTAAAACAGAGAGAGTTTTTTTTTTCATATCAATTAAAGTAATTGGACCTTTGATAACTGTATATACTTGCAAATTTTTACTCACTTTATCAATAAAATCGTCTTGATTTACTTGTTTTATCTCTACGATGAGTAAAATTCAGTGGTCATATAAAACTAAGTGATATTTTATTAATTTACCATTCAAAAATATTTTATTTTATTTTATTAACTACACGTGAAATTAAGTCAGTACTGACAAAAAAGTGCATAATCTGTCTATTTTATCAATCTGGTGAAGTGCTATTGAATGCCGTATAATTCATGCAAATAATTAAATTGAAGTGTCTTCATTTTCTTGTTATATGTTTTTTTCACCTCAATAAGTAATATTGATAGTTGATGTAGATATATTTAATAGGAAGTGACTATATGAATTTTAATAACTCATTTAGTTGGCTAACTAAATTTTCACCATTCTTAGTGAGTGTTTGCGATAGAAAATAAATTGTAATCACCAATCAAATATGAAGAGACATAATTCTATTCACAAACAATGTGGGTAGAAATTTGTTTCTCCCTTGATTCTTCTCTAGTTTTTCTGTGATTTGAGGACCGTTAGTAGTGTATATCTTGACTAGGATGATTTGGATTTGATCTCCATGAAAGAATTTGTGTGAATCTTATTGAAGCGTTTGATTATCAAGAAGAGTCTAATATATTTTAATCTCTTTATGAATATTTCAAGAGTTGGTGGGATGTGTGAGATGTCTTTTCAAGTGAATATAATATCATTTATATAAACATGAATTAGAGTTTAAGATAGAGTAGCCTCCAAGAAATCCTAATTGACTTAAGACTCATCTCGTAGATTCCTATAAAATTTCGATGTCTAACGTGAAAATTTGCTTTTTCATCTTGTAATTCCCACTCATTTTCACTTTGTCTACCTCTAATTTAAATAACAAATAAAAATGAAATTAAATAAGAAGTGACTTGTACAATATGATGGTGGAGGTTGGAGGATGAGATGGGTAAAATGTTGGGAAACAAAAATATATATATTGTACTATTGGGGGGACAAAATTATTGTACTAAAGAAATGCATGTAGAAAGAAGAAAGATTGAAGTCCTCATATTTTTGGAACTATTAAAAATTGCACCAATAGAGCAATCTTATTTAATGACAATATTTGTTTGGCAATCAATGAAAAAAATAAGAAGAAACTAGATCTATGAGAATGGACAAAAAAGTAGTTCAAGTTCATAAATTAAATTTATTTTAGTATGGAGCTAAGTGTTGGATATATATAAATGAAAATGATTGTTCACCAGAAATTATATATAGTTGATATTTGATAATTAATATTTTCAAAATATGAAGTTGTAGCATCATTTTATCGAAAATAATTTCTCTATTGTAATAAGATAGAAGTAAAATTGTATATGACATATTCTACAGACTTAAATTACGATGAGTACGTTGTTATTTACACAAGGTCTATTTAACCTCACAAACTGTTAATTCTCAATAGATTGATATTCAAATTAATTTAAAAAACCAAAATTTGTTTGAGACTTACATGCAAGAGAATACAAAATATTTGTTATCAACATTTGTTATGGTGGGATAGTTAAAATATTTTCATTTTTAATTAGAGATTTTGGGTTCGAATTCTTGAGAATAGAAAATTCTATTGAGATATTCACATTAAGAAATATGTCATATAATGTGTGAATTCTAATTTAATAGGCTATTCTGATTGAAAGCACAAATTTTAATTTAATTCAATTTAGATACCTAGATACATTCAAAACAACTGATATGAAGAAACGCACAAATGGAAATAAGACTAAAACTTTTCCTATGAAGTGTCCTGTAGTCTCACGAAGATGGGTATGGACGTCTACATATCGATCCACGAGACTCTATCGGACACCCCGCTCTTGACTCATGAGCTCAACGAACCTAGAACTTTGATATCAAACTTGTCACGACCCAAAATCGGATTGCAACTAAAGAAGGAAGAACTAAATTAAAACAACCACAACACTTAATTTCTCAAAACCTGGAGTCATGAGTACAAGAGCATCTAAAAGTACGAAAGAGTAAATACAAAGTTATCTGATAAAGAAATTACAAAGTCTGATATGAAAGAAACAACAAAAGAAATGTCTCAACAGTACAATGACGACTCGAAATCTGAGCCTCACCGCTATGATCTGGAAAAAGATAAGAAAAATCCGCTAGAATGACTCAAATACCATGAGGGAGTCCCTCTGCTTGGTCTGCAGGGAGGGAACATAATAGGGGTGAATAGACCGAAATGTAGCCAGTAGGTTCAACTGACTGGATAGGAGAAATCAGATAAGCATGTAATAACTAAGAACCCTCTTACCTACAATGTAAAGGTTAGTATACAATTATACATAAGAACAGATAAACAACAAGAACAACATACCCAGTGGAATCCCACGAGTGGGGTTCGGGGAGGATAGAATGTATGCAAACCTTACCACTACCTCATAGATATAGAGAGATTGTTTCCTAGGAACCCTAGTCTCAAAAATCCATAAGCAGAATAAACTAGAACAAATAAAGAGATCAAATATAATCATGGTGCAGTGCAAATGAAATGAATGGATGCAATGCATGAGGTGGAATCACGACTATTACACAGGTGGTGTGTACATATCTACCGAGCTAAGGCTACCAGATAGAACCTATGGGGATCTTGTTAGACCATAAACAAAAATCTCTCAACTTTGCCACCTTCCATTGGTCAAAGGGTGTCACAATATCTCAACCTTGCCACCTGCCCATGGTCACAAGGTTTTAAAAAGTGGTACAATCTCCACCTTACCACCTGTCGTGGCCAAGGGGTTTTAAAAAGGTGTTATAATATCTTAACTTTGTCATCTGCCCATGGTCAAGGGGTGGTACAAATGCAACTAGAAGGAATGCGTGTCAATACTACAAATCGATGTATATGACTACAATATAATAAGATAACCGACAAATGATAATCATAGAATCCGAAAGGAAATGCCAAGTGCCTCAACTGGTACCATAAGCCATCAACATGTCTCAAATCACCACATTTCACCAATAATCAAATATACCAATGACACCAGACTTCGCAAGTCCCAAAATATGCACATGAATCCCAAAAAGTATCTCAAATACCATCAATTACCACAATGTTTATAGAATGATATCACAAGTCTTATATTATCACAATAACATCCAAAAGTACCTCAAATATCAAGGATATATCTAAATTTGTCAACAATTTCACAATTCACTCCAACTCTAATACAACTGATATTACATTTCACCAACATATCACCAAATCAATCCAATTCTCATGAAACAAACCAATTCTTACTATTATCATATAAACAAATCCAATAACTCGAACCTAATCCTAAGGTTAGCCGAACATGCGTCAAATTCAATAACTCGAATCTAGTCCTAAAAAGGTTAGCCGAATCTGTCGATGTCAAAACGCACTCGAACCAAGATTCCAGATACTCTAAGCCTAAAAAAATGAACTTGAATCAACCAACCACTCTCAAGAATAGGTAATATGTGTCAAAAGATGAATTTTGATACCTATATTGAAACGAATTGGATCCAGGGGCAAACTGATCAAAATTAGAGCTAAAATTCTAGATTCATGAATCTGGAAATAAACAAGAAATTATGATTCTACATAAGTGAAAACCCCACTGAAAATGAGCGTAAATTGAATTAGAAATCATCAATTAAAGTTTTCAAAACAACGACATGAAAAATCTAATTTTAAACATTCAAAATCATGAAATTTAAACAAAATCAAGAGAAAAGTAAAGAAAATCATTAAAGCTGAGGTCAGAAACACTTACCCAAAAGTCTCTCATGAAAATCCTCTTCAAAACTCGCCAAAGAAAGCTTGAAAATGTAAAAAAAAATGGGTGAAAATGGTGACTATATGATTTAAAACTGTTCAGACATAAAACGTACTCCACGAACGTGGGAATGAGTCCGCGAACGTGGAGCTTTCACACGTGCAGACATTCATGAATACGGGAGAGCCATCAGCAAATGCTGAGTAGAATAAGATGGACCTCCTCGGATTAGGAGAATTCTCCCGTGAACGCAGAGCTTAAGGCGCATAGACCTCCGCTAACGCGGGGCCTAATCCCGTGAACGCTTAGGACATTTTAGCATGCACCATATTCTGAAAAATCAGCTCTTGCAAATCCTCACCAGGGTCTATTTAGAACTCAATATGCACAAACCAGAAATGTATCTATATGATAAATAATTATCAGAATTCGATTCTAAGGTCTGCTTGACCTAACCCGATAAAACTTGTTAAAACTCAAAATACCCAAACTGCCCTCAAAAACTCCAAAAATTACAACAAGACTATTTCTAGCGTTAGTTTCACCATCCAAAACTACAGAAACTGTCAGAATTTTAATTTGAACTTTAAAACTTCGAATATTGACCAAAGTCAAACTAGCCTCCGAAATCAACTGAAAATGTAATTTTGGGTACAAAACCTCCATTTAAACTCCAAATTCAGTTTTGTAACTTCTCCTAGACCAATCCAAAGCTGATGGAGTCAATGAATTTCCATTCTGACATTCGAAACACTGAACGGTACAAGAACTCACTTTTTCAACAACTTAAGCTTTCAAAAATGTCAAACTCATTTTTTCTACTTTTAAAACATAAGTGCTCAGTTCCAACAACACAAATAGTTCATAATAGGTTCAAAGCAACTTACGAAAGAAAAAAAATAATTTTCACAAATAAGTTCAAAAATAACCGTAAAGGTCATTACAAGTAGCTAGGGTTCAACCAATTTTATCAAAGTCTTTCAATTATGAGTAAAGTTTCAATCTTTCCAGGTATGTAAGACTATTGCAACATTGTATCGAGTTCGTTAACGCACCCAACATCTATGTTTTCTTTTTAATTGAGTATTGAGTTGAGTCAAAACTTAGTTTTTGAATTTCAACCGAGTTAACTTTTTTCTATTGAGTTCTATATAGCTATGCATTGAAATTATTATTATTTTACTATTGAAATTGATGTTCGTGGTTATTTTGTCATGAACCCAAATTGAGTTGATGATCATGACTTTTCAATACATTATTTGATAATTGAGTTGGTGCATATTTTAACGAGTTGAACATTAAGTTTAATGATGTCTGGGTAAGAATTTTGTGATGATGTAAATTATTTTTAAAGCATAATTTTGATGAAAGATGATGATGATGTTTTCAGATGAGACTAACATTTTATTTTAAAGTCCAACAACAACAACAACATACCCAGTGGAATCCCACAAGTAGGTCTGGGGAGGGTAGAATGTACGTAGACCTTACCACTATCTCATGGAGGTAGAGAGACCGTTTCCTAGGAATATCATATTTTATTTTAAAGTCCATTAAGACTAAATGAGATAATAATATGAGCAAATATTTTGAGAGTAGTAGTAGCATCGATTTGGCTAAAAGTATAATTAACTCAACCTCCGTAAACTATGTAGCCGACATAAGGCAGGGGCCATGTAACACCTGGTAAAATTTACCAAAATACCCTTAGAGAAGAGACGTGTGCATAACATATCTTCCCATACTCCATTTGCAAATTCGAGGCCGGATATGTGATCAGCATAAAAAATTGAGTGGAAAAATGGTCTCGGCTGATTTTTAGAGCGATCGAATCAAAAGATAATTTTTTGGTTCGAAAACGAAAAACAGTGTGACTATGCGACAGAGGCACGTCGAGCCTCTATAGCGTAGTTAGACTTATTTTTTTTTATTTTTTTGGCGAAATTGAAAAACTCATTCAAAAAAATTTTGAAAAAAATACACGTGTGCGCGTCCACGTTGCAGACTAGGCTATCCTGAAATGAAATTTTTCTAAAATTCGTGAGGGGCATTTTGGACAATTCTCAACACCTCCTAAACTCAATACACGATCAAAATAGGTCGTTTTGAGCATAAAAAGGGGGGAGGGGTCCAAAACCCTATTTTTTAAGTCCTTTCTAAGTATTTGAAAAGACTAGGGCTTGAGAGAAGAAAAGAAAAGCGTGAGAAATGAAGAGTTCAAGGGAGAATTCTTGAAGGTTGATTATTGATAGCTTCACCCCAAGTATGTAAGGCTAAACTAAAAGCACAAAATTGTTCTCTCGTGGCCCCATAGATAGTCTTAGAAGAAATTTGAAAGATCACGAGTTTACATACATAATTCTTGGTTATTTTCTTAAAAATTATATTTACTACATGTATTTTCATATGTTGATGATCATCATAAACTTGTTTTCCTGGATTGATTACTTTTCATGAGATATTACATAAACCCTATATGTTAACTTTCGAAAACATGCATGAATGAAGATAGGAATTAAGTCTAGAGCCTTGATTGAGAATGTTATTGTGATCATGATTGTGAGATGAGAATGATGATAAGTTGATAGTACTTGATGACCCATGAGTCTCCATAAATGAACTCTAATGATTTCTCTATTCGATTATTCCTAATGATTATTCTAAGCCTTGAGCTATTGATTGAGAAATTAATTGATGAGATGATGAGAGTCTCTATGAGACTAATTGAATTATAAGTGTCTCCACGAGGTTGATTGAGATAGTTTGATTGGGGTGGATTGTCTTATGAGCATTGAGTCTTGAGAGAAGTATCGAGCATCAAAAGAGTAAGAGTTATTCCAACTCGCACTGGTCAAACTACATAGCCAAGCATGGGTGAGGATTAGGACCATCACATTACATTATGTTGAGGTTTCCTCTGATTAGGACCATCACATTACATTATGTTGAGGACTTGTAGTTACTATTCTGAGTTGATGATTGTTCCATATTAGTCTACTTGTTTCTGTTTTATTCAACTATTTTACATATCGTACATTCCACATACTGATACCACTTGGCGCTGCATCATTTGATGATGCAGATACAGAGATTAGAGATCATCAATAGACGTATCATTGAGGATCTAGGACGTTCAGCTGATTGGTGAGCCTTCCCTACTTCGGAGGATTCATTACTTTTATTTCATCTTGCTTATAGAGTTAAACTTGATAGCTTATTTTTTATTTGAGGTAGCCATGGGTCTGTCATTAGTACTATTTGATAGTGATAGAGGCTTCATAGACTAGAGTTGGATGTTGATTGTTAAGATTGTGAGCTAGTTCTTTCTACTGGCCTTTTCATTTATAATATTTTTTTGAGACTAGATGACGAGATATGCCCATTTACTTTTCTTTTATCTTACGCTAATTAGTAGAGTTTAATGATTGGATGAATGTGGTGAGGTCAAGTGGTTCACTTGGAGACTAACAACAGTCTCTGGGTGTCAGCCACGTCTAGGATACCTTCACGAGACGTGACAGGTCATGCCTCTATTGTCCCAAAAGAGGACTTTTAATCGATCCATTGACGTTTTGTCCTTACTCTGGCAAGTAATAGATGTCTGGCGATGACAGTAGTTCGTTGTATCATCATTTGCTCATATAATGATGGTTGTCAGTCATAGAAACTCCTCAAGAGTAATTGTATTATTTTATTATTGAGTTGCATATTTTTATTGAATATTGATGAGAACATTGTTTATACTATCTTAAACTTGCATATCATATTGATGTTGATCGAGTTGAGCTAATTCTTTCTTTGAGTACCTTTGATGGATATTATTCTACTCAACTATATTACATACCATACATTCCATGTATGGACGTCATTCGACACTGCATCTTTTCATGATGAAAAGATGCAAATATAGGTAATAGAGATCCTCAGTAGACAATACATTGAAGATTCCTAGTATTACCAGAGTTTTGGTGAGACATCTATTTTAGTTTATGTCTTTCTTTTCATAGTTTTGAGGTAGCCTTAAGATTATCTTGGTACATTCTTGATAGTTGATAGAAACTTTATAGACTGAGTTGGATGATATACTTTGGAGTCTGTTTTTGAAACCTATTTGTTATTGATTTAGAGTTACTGTTTGCGTTATACTTGAGTTACTTATTTATTAATTGTGTTATTCCAAAGCCTACATGAGTATTTCTTGATTCTATTAAGTCTTCCGCTAATTAGTGAGTTATGAGACCGAATGATTTGTTTGGGAGCTAGCAATGGTTTTTGAGTGTCGACCATGCCTAGGTTACCCTCTCGGGATATGACACGTTCAAATTTAAATTTAATTTTTAAATTTTTTTGAGAGGGTAGGGGTCGGGGGTAAAAATCATTCAAAATATAAAATATCTTTTAAGAAATAAATTTTAATTTTTTTTGGAGGGGAGGGATGGAAGAAGGCTAGAAGGGGGGCATTTAAAATAAAATTTTAAATACTTTAAATATTTTTTTAATTTTTTTTTTGTGAAGGGAGGGGAGAAGAGGGGAGGGTCGGGGTTGGGAGGATAAAAAAATAAAAAATTTAAAAATTTAAAATATTTTTCAGAAATAATTATTTAAATTCTTCTTTGTGTGTTGTGTGGGGGCCAAGGTAGGGATGACATAAAAAATTTAAAATTTGAAATATTTTTAAAAGAAATTTTGCGGTGGCTAGGGGTGGGAGTGCTAATGGGGTTAGGGGCATAAAGAGGGGTCAAAGTAGGGGGTTAAAAAAAACTTTTAAAATATATTTTTAAAAAGTTTAACTTTTAAATTTTTTTGGAGGGGGTGGTGGTGAGGCAGGTAGAGATGGAACAAATAAAATAAAAATTTTAAAATGTGAAATATTTTTTAAAAAGAAATTTAAATTTGTTTGTGTGTGTGGACTTTTCCGGGGGGGGGGGGGGGGGGGGGGGGAAAAAAAAAAAAATTAAAAAAAAATTTGGAGGAAAAAAAATAAAATTTAAAAAAAATTTATGGCGTGAAGGGAGGGGTAAAGAAAAATGAATTTTTTAAAATCTAAAATATTTTTAAAAAATAATTTTAATTCTTTTTGGGGGAAGGAGGGTTGGTAGAGGCTCCGTAGGGAGTGGCGTAAAAAAATAAATTTTTAAATTTTATTGGGGATAGATGAGTCGGGGTAGGGATGGGGTAAAAAAATAAATTTTTAATTTTATTTTTTTAAAAATTAAAATTTTAATTTTTTTGTGGCGGAGGGGGTTGTGGTAGGGGTGGGGTAAGGAAAAAAATATTGTAATTTGAGGTTAGAAAAGGGTTTTGAAAAATATTTTTTTAGTTTTTGAAAGAAATTATAATTTTTCATAAATTAGAGGAAAATAAGTTAATTTAGAAAATATTTTCCACACGATTTAACTAACATGAGAAAATTAAAAGAAAAATCAAAAAATATTTTCCTTCATAAGTTTTAAAGTGTGTAAATTAGTATAATAAAGATAAATTGATTCTTTTAGTTAATAATCCTAATTTTCTATAAAAATTCAAATTTTATATAATTGCAGAAAAACTGATATTTTGCAATAAAAAACTATATATTAGTGAATAACATTATTGCTTAATGTATAGCAAGAATGTATGTGAAATATTGATTTTTAGTGTTATGAAATATAAATTGGTATTGTGTAATTATTAATTGATATGGGTGCTAATATTAAATTATTTATTTATTTGATTGATAAGCTGTTATATATACACCATAAAAAATAAAATTTTCACAAACCATCAATAATGGTGACTCTTTTAAAGAAAGATAGATTTTCTCAAGAAATAAATTTTTCTTGAGAAATTTAAACAATAAATTTAAACATTAGACAAAAAGGTGGACCATGGTTCCAAAAAAACTTTTTCTAGTTTCTTAAGGGTTAATCTTGTGAAAGGCCAAGAGATTCCCATACCCTAAAAACATACAACATGCCCCTTTTTTACCCCTTTGAGACTTTGATAGCAACATTACAAGGGGGTCTATTTACTTTTTTTTTTATTTTTTCAATGAAAATGACATATATATATATATATATATAAAAAGTAATTCTTTCCCCTCAAAATTTTTGGGTCCACCAAAGGGTAGTTCTTGTGAAATTATCCCTTTCCTTTGCATAGAAATGCTAAAGATCCTAGTATTAATAACTACTTTATTATTATATCTTTAGATCCTTTTCCTCATAAAAAAATATTTATTTATTTTTCACATTAACTTTTTTGTTTTATTTAAAAATAAGTATTTTAAAAATTTGAATTTCAACTTGAAGCAAAACGTTTTTAATTTACTTTTTAATTCTGATAATGTATTTAATCATAACATTATTTTAAATATTCTCGATAAATTTCAAATAAAATAAAAAATATTTGAAAACACCTACTTTTACAAAACTATACTTAATGCATCTATTGATTTATGTTATTATTCCATATGAATAAGCTTTTACAAACATATTAATGTAGTGTCACTCTACCATTAGTTCATACTAGTAGGGGTCCTATGTTTAATGTTAGTATAAAAGACACATCACTTGTCACATAAATTTATGAACACAACAACTTGTCATTTCCACATAAAGGGTTGGCCACAAAGATATGCTTTATTTATCAAAAAAAGAAAAAAAACAAGATACATTGTCAAAACCAAGAAACCCCATCCTTGCAAAAGATGGAAGAACACGACACATTGTCCTTAAATAATTTGTCTACTCAAATTAAAGATGTTAAACTCTTATGATAGCTA
Organism: Solanum virginianum; assembly: GCA_000787875.1. Lineage (NCBI taxonomy): Eukaryota > Viridiplantae > Streptophyta > Magnoliopsida > Solanales > Solanaceae > Solanum > Solanum virginianum. The sequence goes on along the minus strand of DF359201.1, from coordinate 39,214 downwards.
CCTTATTATTATTTTTTTCACAAAAGTGCAATAACATGAGGAATGGGAACCACCAAGGGTTGTGGTAGGGCAAATAATATCTCGTCATATATTTTTAATTAGAGATTTTAAGTTTGATGTGTTTTTATTATATAAATTTTGACAGTAAATATTTTCTTCTATTGAGCTTTATGCATAGCGAATTTGAATTAGTCGAAACTTTAGTGTAAGAAATCCATGTAGAAAGTGTTTTTCTTTCGATGAGCCTTACGCGGAGCAAATTCAAATTTGTCAAAACTTCAATATAAAATATCTGGGTCGAAAGGATTTTTCCTTTGATGAGCATATGCAGAGCGAATTCGAATTTATCAAAACTTTAATATAAGAAATTCAAATAGAAAGTGTATTTTCGTTAATAAATTGTATATGAATTGAACTGAAATGAATTAGAATCTCAATGTGAACATTGAATACCGAAAAGGAATTTAATAAATATAAGGAGTAGGAACTATCAAGGGTCATGGTGGCTGATAGGACAAATATGATTCTTTCATTTTTGAATAGAGGTTTTAGGACGTTTGAGCTCTTAAAAATCCTAATAGAAAACACTGCACTTTTAATAGATTTACATGAAGTAAATTCAGATCAATTAGAAATTCAGTAACAAAAATTATAATAAAAAGCATCATGAATCTAGTAAACATTTTTCTTTAATAAATTATATATAAACTAAATTTTATTACTAATTCATATTTTAATACGAATATCGAACATCGTACATGAAAATCATAAAGTTGGGCAAAAATCCCATTAATTTAGTTCCCCATGATGGTCCCAAAATTGGAGCCAAAGATGAGGCATTATGTAGAGACAGTTGTGAGGGTGGGGTTTTTTTGCATTTTGGGGAGAAGTTTGTGGGGCTTTTTTTTTGGGCAATTTTGAAGGGACTCTTAAATAATATTAATGTCTCAATCAATTTACACATATTTAAAATATATATTTGTTGTAATGTTAGTATTAAAATGATAAATTTGTTTGATAAAATACAAAAATATTTATTCCATGTTTATTTAATTCTTCATTTTTATAAGTAGCAACTCAAGATTAGTTGGCATTATTTTTTAACAATTAGAAATTGCATGATTATTAATTCTAGAATAAAATATCAAAATACCAAAATATCCTCCCCCAAGGTTTTTCCTCCCAAAGTACTTCAAAAAGTCTAGATTAAAATTGCAAAGAAGAATTTATCCCACCTTATCTAGTATAAAATAAAATAAAAAAATATTATATATACCTCATATAACTAATTTTTTTAATCTAATAAATTCAAAATCTATGAAAAAAAGTACCTTTACTAAATAATTTTTCATTATTATTAATTGTTTTATCCACTTTGTAAGATTTCATAAAGTATATGGTTATTATTTTTAATATAAATTGTCCAACAATTTTTTTTTTTAAAAAGAGTGCATCTACATAGTTAAGATTTTAAATATGACATGTTCATGCTATTACTTGTATCCTAGTTAAGATTTTAAATATGACATGTTCATGCTATTACTTGTATCCTACTTCAACTTGAGAAAAATTTAAAAATATTTTTTTTGTTTAATTATAGTTGCTTTTTGTCGTAAAAATTAATCATAGATTTACTATGACTTTATATTTATGATTTATATTATTTGTTATAAGGATATGATATTATGTTTTTAATTCATAAACTGAGATTGAGAAAAAAGATTATTTTTCGATATTTTTATTAGTTAAAGTGATTTTAAAAGAAACAAAACAAGAAAATGATTCTTTAAAAGTAACATTTTTATTAGGAATATAATATATTTAAAGATAAATAAATAAATTTATTTGAAAAAAATACTTTGACTCATTTGGTAATAATAAGTGCATTTCTAAATCAAACTATCAACGACAAGGGTATTTTTGGACCAAATTAGGATATTTTTGGATCAAACTATGGATGAATGATATTTTTATTCATTTCACATCGTTTAAGGGCATTTTGACTTCTTTCTTCTTAATCTTATGAATTTAAACATATCACATGAAAACTTAGAATTAAAATATTATCAAAGTAGGAAACTAACATTTTTAAAAAAAATAGATTTAAAAAAAATTAGGAAACCACCATTTTTAGACGAGGGGTTTTCGAAAACAAATACTCTATCTCTATGAGATAATGATAAGATCTGCATATGATTTATTTTTTTAGATTTCACTTGTAAAATTACACTGAATATATTATGGTCGTTCCAGATTTTTTTTTTTAAAAAAAAGAAGAGAAATTGGAACAAAGTTTATTATTGCACCCAAATCCCAACAAAAGAGAAAAGGGAAAATACAAAAACAAGCATCTCTCCCCCCTTTTCTCCCTCAAAAAAAGTTAGAAAACTTGAAAGGAGTGTTGGTGGAGTTAGGGGAAGTTGAGAGAAGCCTAAACAAATACCTAAAGCTAAGACAGAGCTAATTCTTGGTTTTCACTTCATACCCATGTAGAAAAAAATTTGCTTTTTCTCTTTCAAGTTTTTATCTTTCTTGCTGTTTCTGTCACTTTATCTAAGCAATCTTGCATTTTGCTCAAAGTACAGTCTTCAAGTTGATATTTTTATTTGTGGGTAAGAGGTAACAAGATGCCTAGACCAGGACCCAGACCTTATGAGTGTGTAAGAAGAGCTTGGCACAGTGATAGGCACCAACCCATGAGAGGTTCTATCATACAACAAATTTTCAGGTACTTTTTGGGGCAATTTGTATACTTTGGGTTCTATGGATTTTCTTATCTGTAAAGTGCTCACCATCTGTTTGATCAGGGTTGTAAGAGAAAGGCATAGTGTTGTTACAAAGAAGAACAGGGAATGGCAACAGAAACTTCCTGTTGTTGTCTTGAAAGCTGAGGAAATTATGTACTCCAAAGCTAATTCTGAGGTATTTTTTTTGCTTTCTTTAACTTGGGGTATCTTGAATTTGGATTATAATTTCAAGAATTTTGATTGTATGTTTTTTGGGGTCTCAATTAGGCTGAATATATGGATCCTGAAACACTTTGGGATAGGGTAAATGATGCCATTGATACCATCATTAGGAGAGATGAGACAGAGACTGGACAATTTTTGCCTCCTTGTGTTGAAGGTACCAAAGTTTACAACTTTCTTTTACCTTGCTGCTCATGCTCATTTTTACTGCTCCATTTGTGTTAGTTCAATTACTCAGCAAGAGCCATGTCATGTTGCAAATAGATTTCAAACTGATTATGTCTTGTTTAACATGGAACTTTGGTGCTCAGCTGCTCTTAATCTGGGATGTATACCGGAGAGAGCGTCTAGGAGCCAGCGGAACAGTAATCCAAGGAGTTATCTCAGCCCAAGAACTCAAGAATCTCATTGTGTACCTCCTAAAGTTTTTAGTAGAAGTACCAACAAGCTAAACTCGAACTCATCGTTACCTATTCGGTCTGCAAACCAACCTTTGTGCTTGAGACCTTCAAATGTCAATACACCCAGATTAGCTTCAGAGTTTGACAGGCCTGTAATGCCTTGCATCAACAATCTAGGTGCTTCCTCAAGTGCAAAAGCCAATATTATTCCGCAAAGTAATAGGTCGTTGGACGTGGGTTCAGTATATCCTCTGTTCTATGGTACTGATCTTCAGGCTGATGTTTCTCAGCTGGTCCCCCGAGAACCTCAGTATAATGTAATTGTTGGCAAACCTGTATATCCATCCATTGTCGAGCCTGCTGAAATCGGCTCCTTCCCG
>DF359201.1:25182-35379 GCA_000787875.1 Solanum virginianum | reverse complement strand
ACCGAGCTTGTTTCCTAGCAGGAGAGATGATATTCAAGAAAAATCGCGTCGAACAGATTTTAGGGACAAGACTAGGATGGTGCCTGAATTGGATTGTGATTTGTCCTTAAGGTTGGGTTTCTCTGCAAACTCTGATTTGCAGTTGCAACAGGGTCAAACTAGTTGTATTGGTGATTTTAGGCCAAGTGACAGTTCGCATGAAGGAGACCGGTTCAAGCTTATGTTGGCCAGTAAAGGGAAAGAGTATACTTTCTTTCCCCCGGAGCCTGCCAATAGTCCATCAGGGTTGCACAGAGCTCATGGAAATTTGGAGGGCTATGGTCACAATGCTGGAACACTATTTTGTAAGCATAAGATGCCCGTTAGGCCAAGTGATGGTTTTCAGGAAAGATATGACTTCGAGGCTGTGTCTACCAGCAAAGACAAAGAGTATCCCTTCTTTTTTGCGGAGTCTGCCAATAGACCCTCCGGATTGCAAATAGGTCGGTCAAATTTAGAGGGTGAAGATCAGAATGCAGAAACAATACTTAGGAAACGTAAGATGCCGTTCCGTAACAATATGGAACTTGGACAATTTTTGTGGCAAGATGATCGAACTTTGAACCGTTTTCCTGGTCAAATGAAAAGGCCAGGTTTGTAGTTTGTAGACAGGTCCATTTTGTTGTATGATAAAATTTTGAGAAAAGAGAAGTTTAGGATGCCTCCTTTGCATTTAATTTTCCACTTTTTGCTTGAATATGATCTCTTTCTTTGTTCAAATAGCACATATAAATGTGTAAAGAGGAATTTAGAACTAACAAAAAGTGCAGCAATTTAATATGACAGCAATGAGCTGGGATGAATGGGTCAATATACAATATTCTCAGATTTGGAATGTTGGTACATCAACTGCCCCAATAAGCTTCAAACATTTGGATTGGTTAAGTATGTAAATGAAGCTTGGTGATATAATGAAACAGTTTTTGCTAAGACCTTGGAGTGCCAGGTCTAAGGTTAGGCGTAAACACTATGGTTTGTTTATTCACCATTATGTTGATTTAGTTATCATGCTTTGAACTTATCGTCCACTGTTACAGTCATGCAAACTTTACTTATTTATTCTCTTTATGTCAAAACTTCTTGTTTATGGAAGTATCATTGTGAGTGAAGTGGAATGGGCCATGATCCGGAATTTTCAAAACATTAGGTTGTGGATGATGATGTGTATCAGAAACTATCTTTTTGGGACAAGAAAAAGGTGCCAAAGCCCTTCCTGGTGTTTCCATAACCTAAATGCTTGTGAAGTAGTTTGCAAACCTGCTACTTTTTCAAGCGATCACGTTTCCATGCTGAATAGCTTCTTTGTTCCTTCAAAATTGTAAATGCTAACTATCATGGCATGTCAATTATGCCCATGAAGAGTCACATGTTTTTTATTGTAGAAAGGCTACTTTATAACTTTATATTACCTCCATAGTAGTGTTATGCATCTGTGAGTGTGTGCTTGAATGTGCACTTAATATTTGGCCTCACGTTTGTTGATCAATTTCATTCCCTTGTCCGTTCCACATTCAGATTAGACAAAAATTATTTCTGCAAAGAAGTATTTCGTGTCTTTTGGGTGAGCTGGTGCCTGTATGTTCTGAGAATTACCTTTTGTGCTTCATTTTGTCTTGTATTCGCATTGCACGTGCGGAAAGAGATCTGGACTGTATTGCCAAAACTTTGCCTGCACTTGATATATATCCAGTGCTGGGGAGTGCTTGACGCCAGGCAAGTTTTTCATTTCGTTTATTAATCACTTTTAGTCATACAAAAATGGTATCATATCCATTTCATATTACATGATTTTTAAGTACACTTCAACTTATATTGACAGTAATGTAATGCAGAAGTGTGTGTTTTCTATTGCCAAAATTGTAATGCAATTTGTGATTCTTAAATTTACTCAGATTGGCTGATTGCCACAGTTGAGAGGTGATATTTAATGTTAGTTTTATTTGATTTGTTCGGGATTAGCTCGATTCAGATTGTTGTCGGACAACTTTAACTATTTTGTAGTGATGATGTATATAGCATGGTGGAAGATGATTGTCTCCACCCCATAACCTTGTGTTTTCCCCTGAAACCTGTTCACAGGCTTGTGGAGAGTGCAAACTTGACTAGTCTAATAGAAGAAGAGAGTGAACATCTCTTTTAAGTGGCTGTTTTTTCCGAAGTAATTTAAAAAACATATCCTGCAGAGTATTGCTGAAAATGTGCCATACTGAACACACCACAGGTTATAAACTGCTAACTAGTTTTAGGAGTTCCCTGTTCCTTATTTATCAAATTTCCTATCAAAATTGCTATGCAGTTTGAAGAATTTAGCTTCTGGGGGTTGAATAATTTGTTGTTCATGATTAGATGTCTTATAAGCATGGCTTCTTGGATGAAATAAGCTCATGATGTTTTGAAAATCTTTATATGGAGCTAGATGAGTTTCTTGTCTTATTTCAAGTCAAAAGGTCCTATAATAAACTATGTTGCTCGGACAATCCAACAATTTTGTTGCACTGTGTCGTATCCTCTAAAAATGCACTACTTTTGGAGGATCTGACACATATCCATCAATATTTTTGAAGAATCCGAGCAACATAGATAAGAAGTGCATTTGCCGAATTTGACACATATCCATCGACATCTTGTTAATAATGATAATTACCATCAATGGTGTTGCTGCCTGTTTTCTATAAAGGCATTTTTGTTGAACAGGAAGAGAAAGATCTTGGCAGCTGTTCCTTTGGATATGCACTGCTTAAAGACAAGGCTTCTGCTACTGCATATGATAAAGTTGAAACTTTTTTCCTTGGGAACTGCCAAATACATCCAAGAATGTTGGGGCTTAGTTTGTCCTGCTGGTCAAAACTTTAGCCTCTTGATTTCTGTGCAGAAAGAAAGGTAAAATGTTTCCCAAATTGTATTTTACTGATACAAACAAGGGGGAAAAAAGGTAAACTGTTTCTCAAATTATCTGTTAAAGCGGTACTTGTGTCAGCGGTAGGTAGTAAGTAACTCGTGGAATTAGTTGAAGTGCGCAAAACTGGCCTTCAACAAATCAAACTGCGATGCACTTTTGTTTGATTAAATCATCTGCTAATCATGATTTACAAAAGTCTTTATCATGTAAAGCAACCTGAATGTCCTGTCTCTTTCAAGTCAAGAAGTCTTATATTGTGATGATTGTCAAGCATTTAATGCTCTGTCTATATTCTTAAAAGGCCTTTTTTCTGAACAGAGAAATTGAAGCCTCTGCTGCTGACTATGATGAAAAGAAGTGCTAAGTTTGTACATCAGAACTGCCAAATAAATCCAAGAATCTTTGCCTTTTCTTTTGGTGAATTTTAGCTTCTTGATTACCTTAAATATATGTACTTCTGTGGAGAAAGAAGAGATAAAGTTTTGTCCTCATTGTAGATAAATAGTACTCCCTTCGTTGTGGCACCCTTTCCTTTTTAGTTCGTCCCAAAAAAAATATCACATTACTCAAATTGGAAACAATTTACCTTTAAAATTATTTTTTTACCCTTAATGAAATGATTCTCAACCACACAAATATCTAAGAATGTTTTTAGATCACAAGTTTCAAAAGTCTTTTTTTTTCTTAAACACCGTGTCAAGTCAAAGGGTGCCACATAAAATGGGACGGAGGAGTAACGTAGAAATTGCTGCTGGACTGCACCTTTCTTTTGGACAGACATGGGGATCATGTTTGACTATGAATTTTTTTTCACTTTTCTTTGGAGTTTTTTTCTTTTTTTTTTGTCCATCCGGTATTCGATGTTGCATTGGAGCCTGATTATTCCAGATTTGCGCTGTATAGGGCCTATTTGGGGAAAATGCTATCTACAAATTATTTTCTATATTTAGGATTCAAACTCGAGACTTTTGATTAAGAGTGAAGTAATTCTATCCACTGCACCACATCCTTTGTTGGTACTTTTCTTTGGAGTTAGAACTCCAAAAAAACATGTTGAATCTTAATATCTCGGAGAATTTTCAAGAATTTGAAAAAAAAATAAATTATTTTCACTTTTTTCTCTCGTCACTACTCATAGAAAGTAAAAACAAAAAAACTTGTATTTGTGTTCACACTTCAGAATGACTTAATTACGAAAGGTAGAGTTGGAAAAAAAGTGACCAATTGTTTCTCGATTATTTAAATTGACAACTAATTTGGAATAATTATTTTTAATATCGGAGAAAATATATCCCTACTTTCATCTATATCTATGCTTCTTAATTCTAGAATAATTAATGCTAAGGGCAAAACTGAAAAAAAAAAAAAATTCTCTCTTGATTATCTAAATTGATAATTATTCTAGGATAATTATTTTTAGTATATTTGACAATTAAAATGAAAAGAAGGGAATCTTTGATATAGTTTAGGAAACTCCTAATCCTTAGGCATATTGAAATTAGATGCCAATTAATACCAAGAACTCATATTGAAAGTTGATTACTTAATTGATTGATCACATTGATTTAATTGTTAGGTGGTGTATATCCACATATGTCCCCTGCTATATGTATATCTTTCCTGTATATTTTATGGTATGACTCTCAGAAATTTTAATAGCCCAGCTTTGAACTATTGGATCTAAAATACATTTTTAGGCCCATTTTATTGATCCGATATAGCCCTACTACCTTTGGTATACATTTTTTACACCCATTTTCTACTTTTCAAAATTCCAATAAATTTTCGTTGTATATTTTACTTTCTTGTTTAAAAAAGAATGACTTATTTTTCTTTTTAATTAATTTAAAAAAAATGATCTATTTTTTTTTTACAAAACTTTAATTTTAACTTTCCACGTGACATGTTTCAAAACACAGGATTAAAAGACATTTTGATACATTTGATATAACTTTAATTTAGAATCACAAGATTGAAAAGTCTTTTTTACAACAACAACAACATACCCAGTGAAATTTCACAAGTGGGGTCTGGGGAGGGTAGAATGTACGTAGACTTTACTACTATCTCATAGAATATCTCATAGAAGTAGAGAGGTTGTTTCCTGGGAATCTTCATCTCAAAACCCATAAGCAGAAAGGACTAGATATGACAAAAAGCAGGAGCATCAATACTCCTTCTCTGCACATGTCCAAATCATCGCAGTTTCGCTTCCCTCATCTTATCGGCCACCGAAGCCACCTCTAGCTTCTCCCGAATGGTCTCATTCCTAACCTTGTCACTCCTGGTGTGACCACACATCCATCGCAACATCCTCATCTCTGCGACATGCATCTTCTGGACATGTGTCTTTTTGATTGGCCAACATTCCACCCCATATAACAAAGATGATCTAACCATCAATCTGTAGAACTTACCTTTGAGTTTAGGTGGTATCTTTTTATCACACATCACTCTAGATGCAAGACTCCATTTAGTCCATGCCGCCTCAATACGATGTGTGACATCATCATCGATATCACCATTATTTTGGATGATGGACCCCAGATACTTAAATTTTTCCCTCTTGGGGATCGATTGAGTGGCAAGCCTCACATCAAAGTTTGCTTCATCCCTCTCAACACTGAATTTGCACTTCAAGTATTCAGTTTTGGTCCTACATCATTGAAAAGTCTTTTTTATCCTTTTAAATTCCCTGTCAAGTCAAACTGGATCATACTTTTTTAAACAAAAGGAATATTTTTTATGTATATATATAAATTTTAAATTTTTTAAACACAAGATTTGAGGTTGACTTAGAATATAAAAAGCTTAACACACTATTATTTTGACTGTTTTTCATTTTAGAGGAGAATTTAATATTTATGAAGAAAAAATATTGAATTAGAAAAAATCATTGTATTTGGTGACATTTTTACTTTTTCCGTTTCCTTATTTTCTAAATTTACTATAATTCAACTTAAGTTTAACTTTTTAATTGTTGCTTTGATAAAGTCATAGGAGAAGCTTCCAAGAGATGAATAAAATGTGGAAAATATGATTATAAGAAAGATTCTTAATTATGCCAAGTTAGACCAAAATATCATTAATTAAAGCTAAAATATAATCAAAATGGAATTTCATTTCTAAAATTTATTTTCTCGATTTTCACTATACGAAAATTATTATTCTTTATCTTTTAGAAACTTATTTTTCGTAAGAAAAATATTTGTTTGAATAAACATAAAAACAAAACTAAAAGATATTTTTCTTCTTTTTAGTGTCTTTAGGGTATCATTCTTTATGATAATTGTCACAAGTTTATAATTTAATCACCGACCTTTGCATAAAAAAAGATATAGAAAATTAATAACATAAAAAATTAATAACTCTCTTGTCAAATAATTAATAACATAAAAAATTACTATATTGATTTTCGGGGTTATTGAGAATGATTTTTAGTTCAAAAAAACAAAATATAGAGTTGAGCTTCCGAATGATCACTCAATTTATAGTGATTGATCGTTATATTTATTCAGTTTTATCTGATAATACATATCTATTTAAGTGCAAACTAAAGGAAGAGCTGATAGATGAGTAGACTTTCCCTTTCGATTCATCTAGAAAAAACTTTAATACAAAAAGATTACTATAAATATTTAATCTCATATTATTGATTATTTCTATTTATTTTTTTTAATTTCCAACAACTCTTTTTATTTTAAATTTTAATGAAGTTATTGGATTAGAATTTAGGAATTGATCTAGTCTTTAATTTGAACAAGTACTTTGACCACAATTTACACCAACCATAATCACAAGATATGATAATTAATCTTTGACCTAATGACATGATTTTCCTTGATTAAAAATTAAGACTAATTAATCTATTAAATTATCCCTCTCTTTGACGTTTTAGGTAATTTAATTTTATTTAATTACCCAACAGAGACAGTATCATAGCTAAATTAGTCTTTGAAAGATTAATTAAAAATTAAGACTAATTGTATGCGATTATACAATACAAAATCTACGCGAATCAAATTATATAGCGAAATATATAAACACTATGATTATACAAAAATTATGCACGAATTATTGTAAAATAAAATATACAAACGCTATACAAAAATTGTGAATTTTACAACAAATTCTACAAACGTCTATATATAAATGTTGCAATAATTATAAAAATATCTACAAATGTTGCAGAAATTATACAAACACTGTTATAACTATAGTTACGAAATGTAATTACCCAAACTATAGTCATAGAACATAATTGAAATATTTTTGATTGGTTGTATGCAAAAATTCGTAAAAGAAAAAAAAATTAGTGAGTCCACAAAGAAATTATGTTTTGAATTATTGACTCTTTTTTTAACAAAGAATTTTTAGTAGTTTGTTAGTGGAAGATTTTTTTTAAAAATCTTAGAAAAATTTAAACAAAACACGTTTTGAACTTCTTTTGAGTAATATTTCAAAACAAATATTCCACAGACAAAGAAATAGACATGTAACAAACTCTGACATAAAGAATTAAATAAACCAACTTATATTTGTTTATACCTACCTACGTACACATAATTGAGCTAATTAAGACTAATTTATTTTGCAAAAATCCGTGACAATTTTTATTTTTCGAGAATTTAAATTTGAATTATCTAAATGTTTAACTAGTTTTTTGGAAATGGTTTTTCACCTTCACAATGTAAATGATAAAGTTTACGTACACTATGTTGCGCTATTGTAAAATTTTAATTAATATTTTAAAATTTTCAAAATATATTATTAGTATGAGAAGAATTGTAGCTTGTATTATAATTTTTTAAATATTTAAATTTCAATTTTAAAATATAAATATAAAATTTCTTAAATCACTTAAGATTGAAAAAATAGTGAACTTGACTCTTTAGGAAAATAAAAATTGTCATGCAAGCGGACAAAATGATGTTTGTCACAATTTTTCAAATAAACAAGGCTACAAGAATATTGAAAAATTTGAAATGTCATTACAACACAAATCAACCCCTAGAATTCAAAAAATCAACTTTATTGGTGCAGCAACACTAATGTCAACTCCATACACAAAAATTGGAAAAATTACATAGTGTAACACTCTCTAATTCAACAACCTAACTAAGACAAATGACAAGAAAGTGACAGGCAATGCAGCAAGAGCCAAAGATGGAGCTGAGCCACTTGGTGCTGGTGGTGATGTCGCCGGAGAATCGCTCGATGGGATGGTGGGGCTGGTTGGCGTAGCCGCGGTGGAAGGCGTAGGGGCGATAGCGCCTGTGCCGGTGACATTGATGGCTAGTTTTTGACCTAATGAGCAGTGTCCAGGGAATGTACATAAATAGTAATGTTCATCAGAACCTGTGAGTCTAATTCTAGCTGGACCAGTAGTAATTGTGTTTATAGGAGAAGTTGTGTTGCATGAGTCATATGATGCCTTGCTAACCGTTGCAACATTGTGTGTCCCATTCACAAAATTGAAAACTACATTTAAAAAGTTGAAAACGTTAGATCAACAATCATAATCTAATTTCTCAAATCGCGAAAAAAGAAATTTTGATACATACCAAGAGTATCGCCGACTTTGAAGGATTTGTCATTAGCCCATCTTTGATAAGCAGTTGGGCCACCAGTAGGAACAGTCCAGCCCATATTATCTCCAACAATATAAGTTTGGGCTAAACTAGCTGGTGCAGGTGCCGTTGCAGGAGCGACCGACCGTGATGGGGCTGGAGCCGCCACCGGGGTCCTGGAGGGGGCTGGCTGAGGAGCCGGAGACGCGGAGCCGGAGACATTGATAGCCAATTTCTGGCCCAATGAACAATGGCTAGGAAATGTACAAAGATAGTAATGTGATCCAGCAGACCTTAATGTAATGTTTGTTGGGCCATTAGTGGAAATTGAAATTGGGCTTGAAATATTGCATGAATCAAAAGATCTCTTTGATACTTCAGCCACACTATGTAATCCAGTTGTAAAGTTAAAAACTACATTAAAAAAAATTATTAATTAAATTCGCAAAAATTAATACCACAACAATAACATATTCTGTGAAATTTCATAAGTGGGGTATGAAAAAAATAAAATGTACATAAATCTTACCACTATCTCGCACAGATAGAGACGTTTTCGGAAGACCCTCGACTCAAATATATCAGCCAAAAATCGTAAAAAAATAATGATTTTGAAAGGAAAAAAAAACTTATTATGAATCCACCAACTCTAAATTAGAATGATTTTTAGGTGGTGACTAGGAACTAGTGTTAATTTACATATTATTCATGTGAACCAATAATTTAATCTTGATGTAGATAAGTGTTTGTTAAAAAGATTATTTTAAATTACATACATAAATTTAAATGGAATTTAGTGCGTCTGCAGAAGATATATAGCTGTCATAACTTTGTACGTATTTGCCACTACATATGACTATATATATTACTACTATTTCGTCCTTTTTTTTAGTTATCACGTTGCATTTAAAAAGTTAATCTGATTAAATTTTTAAAGATAAATTAAATTAAATTAATTTAATATTTTAAAATAAAAATAAAAATATTATTAAAAAATTATATGAAAAATACACTTTAAAATGTTAGTCAAAATTTACATTATTCGACTTTAAAAATAAAATTGTGATATATAAAAATTATTTAACTAACATAAAAGCAATAAGCTAGCGGGAAAGAATGGAGGTGGTTAGTAATAGAAAAAGCAAAAGGTGCATTCACCCATTACCCATTAACACTTTAGACTAAACACAATTAACAAAAAGTAACACAAAGTGAAAAGCACTCATGAGGTAAAAAGTGTTTACACAATCAATCGTTTATTATATCATTTTATGTGACACTCTTTAATTTGACACGATGTTTAAAAAAAAGATTTTGAAAATTTATGGTCTAAAATCATTCTTAGATATTTGTGCAATTGAGAATCATTTCATTAAGGATAAAAAGGGAATTTAAAGGTAAATTATTTTCAATTAGAGTAAGATGACATTCTTTTTTAATGAACCAAAAAGGAAAGAGTGCCACATAATAAATACAAGAAAAACTTATTAAGACACGAGAATTTATAATCTTGAACTAAATTATGATAAGGTAAAAATTCTTACATTAACGATATATATAGCTTAAACTCATTACATATTCAATAATAAGTGTGGTAACTTAATTAACTAACAGTACTTTTGACACTTTTGGTTTAAACCAAGCCATATATGTTTCCGCAGTTATAAATCAGTTTATCAACGATAAAAT
>DF359202.1:56783-67868 GCA_000787875.1 Solanum virginianum | reverse complement strand
ATGTATAAGCTTTTACATCTAAAATATATCATGTATTTTTATAGTATAAACATAATTTATAGCAAATGCGATTATTGTTATATTTTTTTGTACAAATTTATGAAATAAATGATCACGGTGTAAATTATTATGTCATAGGTATTTTTTATTTTAAAAATTATTTATTAAATATGAATATATTTTTAGCATATACATGGTATAAATTTTTATATCTAAAATATATCATAAAAATATACATGGTATATTATACATAACATATATATTTGTATGGTATAAATATATAATTTATGGCAAAGTATTCATTATTATGTATATATTAATTACACCATGTATAGATATATTTCACATATTTATATAATTACATATCATTATAATAACGTGTGTTTATATATATTATATGGTTTATTTATTATTTTCTATTTTTAAAAATGTCCCTATGAATAAGGAACTGAGAAGAATGAGAAGATTAGTTAGTACTCCTATTTTAATGAAACTAACATTTATTTTCTTCTCATTTTAAATTATTTTAGGCTATAAATATAAATAATTTATTGTTATATTTGTTATCTTGATAATACTGCTATGTTTTTAGAATAATTTTTTAAAAATAGGTTTAGTTATGTTCATTTCCCTTTTACTTCCCAATTAAGGCCTGTCAATAAGGGTTGGGCCATCCAACTTTTAAAGATGTCGGTTTTGGGCTAACCCAATATGCACAATGCAAATCCACCGGCCGCGACTGTTAGCTCATCATATATATATGCCGCGAAATGGCAGTTGTCACCTGCCGGAAACGCCTAAGAAACACCGTCGTCCCCGATGTTCAGAACAATCTCTCACTTGCGATCTTCTTTACCCCCCAAAATTTCCCTTCCTCAAGCCCTACGCCACTTCTCTCTATTCTCAATCTCTCCACCACCTACTCCTACTCAATCAAACCACTTGCCCGTTAATCCATCACCGTCTACTCCATTATCTTTGTTCCATTCTCTGTCATCGCCTTGTAGCTCGCTTCTTCTGCAGAAGCATCAAGATGGGTCAGAAGATGACTTTAACACGGACCCTAAGAGTCCTCCAAGGCTATTTGTTGTTCAGCCTCGGTTTCGTCCCGATTCGATTCTCAACCCTAAGCTTGATGAGGCACTAAACCTGGCTAATTCTCTTGAAGAACAAAGAGATGGATTCTACGATACTGAGTTTCTTAATAAACAAATGCCCCCTCATCTTGTCGTCCAAAATCCAGCTGCCCGATCAATTCGCGCTGGTACGCTTTTTTGTACCGTTTTCCCCTCTTGTCTCGTAATGTGTTTAATGATTCTTTGCGTTTTAGCTGAATTGCTTTGTTTCAATTTCAAACCAGTTGGAGTTAGCTACTTCATTTGTTTCTTTTTGGAGTATGAGTGTCAAAACGCTTAATTTTGATCATGAATTCGCGTATAGATCTATCCAATATTTCGGAATTTAGTTTACATATTTGAAACTACGCTATAAGTACTAAAAATCAACATAGCTAGCGATTTAAAATATTTTTAACAAGTTTCAGAAAATTATAATCAAAAGGAAAAGAAGTTGAACCCTCACTTAAATTGCGATGGAGCTAGTATATGAATTCTCTGTAGGAATCCAAGCAGTGTGTGTTTTAAGTTCTGTAGGTAAAGTAAACGTAATATATGTGAGTGTCAGTAGTTAGCTTGGAACACCAAGAACTAGAACCTCCAAGGTTAAATCGCTGGCCCTGATTTAAGCTCTTTCATAAAGTCTGTAATCAACTTTTTCATACAATTGCTGAAACAAAAGCATCCCCTTTAAAGTTAGAGTTCTTCTTTGTCCAATGTGAAGTATATTATCGCTACTCTATTGTTTTTATTGCCTTGTCTTGTCAATAGCTGTGGAAAAAGCAAGAAGGTTCTCCATATGGTGGTTCATTGCTCTAGGGAGTGAAGACAGTTAACTTAGAGTAATGGCTGTCACATTGAGTGTAGTTAGTAAAAGAGTATCTGAAACTGAGAAGATATGGTAAAATAGATGAAACAGGTTTGATCATAAACGGGTATATTTGCACTTTGAACTCTACTTTTTCACAGTTGATATCTTCCACTGTGCAATGCTGCTTGTCCTTGGGAAAGAAGTAAGAAACTTGGGTAATATATGTAAAATTTATCTATATGAAGAACTCTTGTTTATGCCCCTATTGCCTTGAACAATTAAATACATGAAGCAAACTAAAGAGTGCTATTTAATAGAGCAACAAACTAAGGGCTTGATTCAACAACCGTAGCATAAGTGCTTGGCACACCATCCATATCCTAATACTTCCTCACCGAGTTTGATTTTTGTTTCTTTGAAAATGCGTGTGTTAAAATTTTAATTGCTTTTATGTTGTTACAGTGTTGGTGCATTTATGTAACTACGGGTAAATGAAACTATCCTGCTGGTGAGAGTACAGAATTCGTATTAGTAAATGATTATACAAACACCACGCCCTAAGGGAGAGAAAGAAGCAGAAGAGTTAATGTTGGAACTGGATTGTCTATCGAAAACTATCTAGTAGACTTCTGCCCATGTGCTGTGGTTCTTCTTTATAGAATTTGGTCATAATGTTTTCCTTATATAAGAGCTGAATTGTTGTTTAAGGGAGAGGGTGGAATCTTCCTGAAGTTATTTGTAGAAAGATAGCCCGCTATTGGTAAAAAAATTTCCGTGGCCTATTTTTGAAATGATCTGTGCATTGTGGTTGCTATGATATGACAGACACATTTTTTGGACCTGGAACTGTGGACACAGTTAAATGCCATGTAAATTCTTTGGATACTCAGGTAGAGGATTTAATATATGAATGTGATTTAGTAAACTCATTAATTCTCCTAGAATTATGGGACTGTTAATGGTTGATTAGGCTGATATTGGTCACTGCCAATTTGTTAGCAGGAAGGAATAGATGCCATTTTTGTAAATGCAATTCTTACTGGCATACAGCAGCGTAATTTAGAGGTAAGTCGCTGTACTTGTTGGTTTTTAATTTTCTGGCGTAAAATGATCTAATTGAGCCATTGGGAAAGTTGCTGACTTGCTGTACTTGTTAGTTATATACTTATATTCATATTCTGAAGGCAAATATAAATTAATCTCACAGCTACAATTATCATTGGCCAAGGTTTCAATGTGTTTGCCTTAACCTTTTCCTTTTGTGATTTGTTCTTCCACTGCAGAGGGCTTGGGGCAAACCTGTTCTGGACCGTGTGGGACTGATAATAGAGATTTTCAATGCACATGCTCAGACGAAAGAAGCTAAGCTACAGGTGACCTGCTGCTCTATCTTGCCATGGTGTTCAATGTATTCTTAGATGATTGGTTTTGTGCCTAAAGAAGTAGGAATACTTGGACCTTGATAGTCTCTCTGACTTTCCATTAACTTACAGGCTGAGTTGGCTGCACTTATGTACAAAAAAAGTCGGCTTGTTCGTGTGCGTGGTCCTGGTGGACGTTATGGTTTTGGTGTAGCTGGAGAAGCTGAAGTAGTTAGTGCCAGAGGGTAATTTTATTTCTTAATGGCTTGATCTCTACTGAAGGATGCATTTGGAAGTCCAAAGAATTGATTTCTGGCAGAGTTGTCCACTTTTCAGTTATTTGTTTACTGTAACTAAGATGGTTGCTGAAGTTTAAGAAATTCCAGTTGCTGCTGCTAGATTTTTTGAAGTATGCCATTTTCACTTGTAGGAGAGGAAGTGGGGGGCGTGGTTTCATTAGTGGTGCTGGAGAGACAGAATTGCAGCTTCAGCGGCGAAGGTTTGTTACTGACCCTGATGTACTATTATTTTGTTAAAAAAATTGTGGATGGATAAAGCTGGAGAGGTTTCAGTTTGTCAGTAGGACATGTAGAGAACCTCCGATGCTAGAGAATCTAAATTATTAGTTGTAGGAATAGAACTGGTCAAAATTGAGCAAAATAGACATTGAGAATTCATATATCCAGCTGCCAGCGCAACTAGCTTACCATTGAGGCATAGCTGTTCTTATTAATTTTCTAGGTGAAGCAAAACAAACTTTTTGTCAAGTCAGCTAATAATTGATGTGAACGTTATGCATACACATCTCTGTTTATGAGTCAACCTATGCAGGGGATCTTGTTTAAAACAGGGGCGGAGCTATATATATTCCGGGGGTTCATTCGAACCCCTTATACTATTTATATATGGTTAAAATAATTTTTTTATGTATATATAATAGATGTCAAACCTTCTTTGACTAGTTTGTATGTGTACTTCTTCAAATTTTGAACCCCCGCTAACTATGAATGGTTATTTGGGAGTCAAAAGGGATGTTAACTTTACTTTATTAGAGATTTAGATGCAAAAATGAAGCTGAGTAGATGAATATACCTCAAGCACTTGGTTGTTACTGTTACCTCTTGGTTGTTAATGATCCAGTATTGCTTCACTCGCCTACTGTATACATATGATATATTTCTAATTCTATTCCTTCCGGTTTCAGAATTTTAGAACGGAGGAATCAATTGTTATCTGAGATCAAAGAGGTTCGTCGTATGCGAGCATTGCAGCGTGCTGCTCGTAAGAGGCATGGAGGACCAGATGGTCGAGAAATTAATACAGTTGCTGTTGTTGGTTACACAAATGCTGTAAGTTGATCAGAAGCACATGAGTAACTTTAATGTGATATAAATGCGACCTCTTGGTATCGACTAAATTGTTTACTTAACAGGGGAAATCTACTTTGGTTAGTGCAGTATCAGAGAGTTATCTCTACTGTGATGATCGGTATGGTAACCACTTTGCTAGTCTGAATTTTTTGACTCAGATGCTGGATGCCAATTAAGCTTTAAATTCTGACAAGCTGAGTTATAGGACACTTATCCCACATTTGGGCTCTTAATTGTGCAGATTGTTTGCCACAGTGGACCCCAAGTTAAGAAGTGTCATTCTCCCGTCAGGGTAATATGAAATTGGATATATCATTATACCTTCCATTTAGTGAAGTGAAACTAGATGCACCTCCTCTTTAGTTTGAGAAATATCATAAATGCTTAACGTTTCATTACACATACATCTGGTCCAGTTTGTCAGCACTCTTATAAGCTATGATGTCATAATAAATTAAAGTTTCTGTTTCAATGTTTCCATACAATATTACTGTCTTACCTAACATCTATGGGAGAAACAAGAAAGAGCCGTCTGCCAATTTTTTTCTATTTGTAGCTTATTACTGAAAATAAATTGCTGATGGACTTCAGTTTACTTAATTTTTTTCATGCCGTTTGCTTCTGTACTTTCATTTAACATTTTGTTGACAAAAAAGTTGGTGAAGTTGCCTAAGCAATCATTTAGAAAAATGAGGGTATTTTAGTCAGACTATTTGAATAGACTTCTTCTGTTATACAGGGAAGTTTATGATATTTCTCAAAGTGGAATGGAGGTCCATTAAGTTCTTCTCATAGATGGGATGTCTAAGTAACTTGGTTTACAAAATATTGAAACAGAAAATTTGATTTATGCCTTTTCCCAAGGATGACGACTCACCCCCTTTTTTTGGTCATTGGATTAATATTTTATATTCAGAAGGAAAGTGCTGCTCAGTGATACTGTGGGATTCATATCAGAATTGCCTATACAGGTGTGTGGCTAGTGTCAGCATCTGGTCCTCTTGTAATGGCATCAGAGAGCTTAACAATCACTTGGACTCAATTTTTTTTAAATGTCTTTTTGGGCAGCTAGTAGAAGCCTTTCATGCAACATTGGAAGAGGTTGTTGAAGCTGACCTCCTTGTGGTAATCTTCTTTCTCTAAGTACATATTCAATATTGTTAACATATCATGTGCTGACGTCTAGAGCTCCACCAAAATGATGTCTGGCTCAGAATTGCAAGTCTGTTAGCTGAAGAAAAGTTGTTTGGACTATGAAGTTTCTAATCTGATAGATTACTCATCTCTTGCAGCATGTTCTGGACTCAAGTGCGCCAAACCTAAGTGAGCAACGGGAAGCAGTGTTGCAAGTTCTTGGACAGATAGGAGTCCCAGAGCAGAAGCTCCAGAATATGATTGAAGTTTGGAATAAGGTATGTGAAATAACTACCATCCCCTTAATTTTAAGAAGTGATTGAGATATTCGGAAATTCTGAAACATGGATCCAGATGCATTGCTTCAGTATTTTGAAATTTATGTAGATTGATCTACACGAGGGTTTTGTTGGAGATGGTTATTGCAATGAGGATGAAGCTGCTAGTGGGTCAGAAGAAAACAATAATGGCTCCAATAATTTGGGTGAAGAGGGCCTATCTGATTATGCTAATGAAAACGAGGACTTTGAGCAATCAGGCAAGCTTGAAGAGGTCATAGATGACCAACAAGGTAACTGCTCTGATGAATGGTTGGTCTCAGGTGACGAACAAGATTCCTGGGTGGACTATAATGGTTCCTTGGTGGGCTGTGGGAGTGCAGAGGTCCAGCAAAACAACCCCTCTAACAAGTCAGAGGTCGTTAGAAGTGAAACCCAGTTCAGATCCGAGTCTGCTCCACATGTCAAGACTTCTGCCTTAACAGGTGTTGGGTTGCAAGAGTTGCTAGAGCTTATTGATGAAAAATTGAAGCCCCAGAAAACCATAGAGAAGGATATATTTGACCGCAAATGGAGACCACCACGCACAGAAGATAGCAGAATAGCAGTTGAACAATAGTATTTATAATGAGAGAACGCTTCCATAATAAGGCAGCTATGGAAGTTTTAATACAGTTAGGAGGACTTGTGACTAACAACTACATACTTGCATCTCCTTGACATGGCAGATTCAAACACGTATTGGAGCTGCGTTGGACTTTGGCCATCAGTTATTTGGAATGTCTCCACTTCCACTCTGAATGCTAATAAGTTTATCCTATATGTGGTGTTTCTATTCTCAGAATATCAAGAGTTGCTTATCAAACTACGAATGCAGAGTGTAACTAGTTCACAGGCTCTTCACATGCTTCTGGCTTTCGCGCCCATTTTCGGCGCACAGCCTGTAGTCTGTAGATTCTCTGTGTACCTCCTTCATGTTACATCATGTATTTTGAATATGTGAGGCATGGCATATAGTATGTTGTAGAATTAAACGTTTAAATGCCGTGAGACAAAAACATCAAGTTGTAGAGCAAAGCGTGAGATCAATCTTTGGAGATTGTACTGCGTATTATGTGAACCTTACTGTCCTAGAACGGCCCGGAGATGAATACATAGCAATTTCGTTTGTATACGGGAGGATGTTTTTTACATGGATTACATGATAATTGTATAATTATAAAAAATGCTTTTTACTTTGTTGTTAACTGTTCCAAAAAATAAATATTTATTTTTACTTGTTACTTTAGCATATGGAGAAAAAATAGTTACTCTATTTTTTTTTCTTATTTTATTTTCAATATTAATTATTTATTTTATAAGTTATTTTTCAAAATTCAAAATTTTAACCTATGAAAAAGTAATAATTTTCGTTAACAAATTAAAGGAAAGAGTAACGTAGAAGTATAATTAGTTCATATTAAATGTAACAAATGTGTATGATTAACAAATTAGGATCACCGACGGTTGACGGCAACATGGGTTGGGCGGACAAAACAATTACTATAGTATTTACTCAATTTTAATAAAGGATGGGCATTTTCAATTCCTACGTGTTTGACATTTGCTGTCTTTCAGGGTCCCGCATACGCTAGGCTAGTTTATGGTTGGTCTTCACTGATTTACACCTAGAAAACACGCGTGGGATCCGAGCTGAGCATGCATATGTTTTTGTGTAAAACACAACAACAGATCCAAATCTAGCAACAAACAAATAAACAAGATCCTTCCATCCGAGGAGCCACTTTCTTCCTTAATAGCAAATTCTGTTCCTCTAAAGCTGTCCCTGTCGTGATTTGGTTGGTTATGCTTACCTCGTTTAAATTATGCCCTGTTTCTCTACTTTTTCTTGATTTTGCTGTCAACCCCATTCCCTATTTCGTCTAAATCTTGAATCTTTAATTGGGGTTTGCTCTAAATTGCTAGCAATGTTGTTTCTTTTACAGATCCACATTGTACCTATTGGGCGATAATTTGTTTTTTTTTAAAGAATTGCGTATTTCTTTAGTTGAAAGATAAACCATAATTGGCAGCTTGTTCATGATTAAGAAACTTTCCTATGGTTATAGTCGGATAATGAAGTTCCGTGCTTGTTGAAGCTAGAGTGGATGTAGTTTCCGATTTAGCAATCCATATTGTAGAATATAAAGAAAGTTGAAGGGCTTTCCATTTCTGTGTTACTTTCTACGTCGCTATTTAGTTAAGCTCATTTGGTTATTTATCTTGGGGATCCTTGATCAACATCCTGGTTCTATATAATAGTCTGTGTATGATCTAAAGGTGGTTAAAAAACAACATGAGCGGGATTAAAGGTGGATTTTGGATTTGAAGTTTATGGGTTCCTGCAATGACCTCAATAATGATTGGATTCACATTTAAATACTTATGAATATATTTTATAGATTTCTTAATGCATATACATAGTCTAAACAAAAGCTAACCATTTCCTGTGTACCCAAATATCATATTGCGATCCGCCATGAGTTGTGTCAACAATTGTTCAACTCCATAAGTAAGGAACTTTGAGCTTGTATGGCTCTCTTTTTATTACTTTGTTTCTACATGTTCACATTTATTGCTGGAGCGAGGAGCATTGGTTAAAATTTCCTTTTCTAATTTGGTTCCAGGTATAGTATTCTGGGCTCAATACTCCACTAAAGCAATTATGTCTAGAAGGCCTGGAAATCCCACACGGCGCTTTGCTGGTAGTGGAAGCCTCGGAGGCCTTTTACATCCGAAATCGCGCCCTACTCCTTTATTACCTACAGTACTTCTCATTCTTGTAAGTTCCGTAACTACTTATCTGATGGCATTGTTACTGGTGATCAAGTAGAATTATTCTAACAATATATATTCATTTTGTTTAGTATCTGGTCAATTTGAGCTGTGTTTCCAATTTAATGCTTTTAGCTTTTTTTTTCAATCTACTAATTTCAGGGTGCTGTCCTTCTTGTTGGCTATTTCTATCGAGGCTCAGGTATTTTATGTTATTTTGGGTCTAAAATAAGCAGTAATTTCAAAATGCTGTCTGCCTCCTAATTCTATGGGATCACGAGTTGCATCAATGACGATATATTTTTCTTTCCTGCACCAATCAGAAATTGTCATTGGCTTTTGTACTTATCCGCTCAACTCATAGTTAAGATTGTATCGTTCAAACTCAGTGGTAGCAAGATCCCAATTGTCAGTTGTATGGTATGCTTTATAGTAGTTGGCTTTCTATACGTTGGCTGATTGGATATCTTCCCCTGATAGGTTCATCTGGAACTTCAGTACTCAGCAGGCTTGAAGGTAAGCACCCTTATCTTTGACAGTCTCTGTCGCATCATTCCATTAAATTATCTGTCTTTGCGGTATTTAACAATTATGATAATACTTTTGCCATATCAAACGGATAATTTGAAATGAATTTCTAGGGGATGTGGGAGTTCAGGGTTTCAAACAAATAATTACACAAGTGATCAATGTTAAAGCCCTTGAATCTGAAAGCTTCTTACCTTAGACTTAATACCAACAAGTAACGGCGGAAAGAATTTCTCAGGTATCACAATTATTCAGATGCCCAAAGTAGGGAGCCTTAATCTTT
This sequence comes from Solanum virginianum, assembly GCA_000787875.1. Lineage (NCBI taxonomy): Eukaryota > Viridiplantae > Streptophyta > Magnoliopsida > Solanales > Solanaceae > Solanum > Solanum virginianum. Next base: position 58,174 of record DF359202.1, on the reverse strand, counting down.
ATACTAGTTTAGCTTTTTCAGGATCCTATGTGGGGAAAAGTCACATCTCATTCATGTTAAAACTGTTCGCATCATTCCAAATTTAGTAAGATCTGTTGTCTTCAGATTCACATTCTTTATTTCATATAGCTGATCAGTATGTCATAGAAAGATCAGACTACATAGGGGACAAGTTTATATTTCTTGAGTAATCTGTAATTCTAACCCGCAAAAGGATATGTTCGAAGCTTAGTCAATCTTATATTCGTACATCGTCAAACAGTTTCCTTCATCTGAACTACAAAGACCCTTTCTTCCATCTTGAAACGATTCATACAGGGAATAAGACTGATCTTATCAGGTTAAACAAAGTTGAGAGTGCATATCTTATTTCAGGGTGCAATGTTCCACTATGAGTTTGTACTGTATTACGAATTCAGCTTGTTCAAAAAGAGCAACTCATTGAACTTAGAGCTTGCTTTCAATGGTTGTAGGTGAAGTTACCTGCACTTCGGAGGTTCAGCATGCTATACCTTATCTAAAGAAGGCATATGGGGACAGCATGCACAAAGTTTTGCACGTGGGACCTGATACTTGTTCTGTGGTGTCTAAACTATTAAAAGAAGAAGAAACTGAAGCATGGGGTATTGAACCTTATGATGTTGAGGATGTTGACGTGAACTGCAAGAATCTTATCCGCAGAGGAATAGTACGTGCGGCAGACATCAAATTTCCATTACCCTACAGGCTAAAATCATTTTCTCTTGTTATTGTGTCGGATGCAGTGGATTACTTATCTCCGAGATACTTGAACAAGACTATTCCAGAGTTAGCAAGGGTGTCAGCTGATGGTCTAGTCATTGTTACAGGTAACTATTGAAACTTTAGGTAAATTGCATGACAAGTCCTTAGCTGTTAAAATTGCTTTCTCTTGGGCAGGCTGCTAACAAATGTTTGATATTCAACTATCTCATAATTACTCAATAAAGTTGCCTCTTGTGGTGAACAGTTGGTCTTTATACAAATTAAATTCATATTATCATACTACTGCTTCACAAAAGCCTAATTTTTAGAATCAACAAGTGAGGGTGCTCCAGTGGCAAGAGGACTCCACTTCCAACCGAGAGGTTGGGAGTTCAAGTCAGTAAAAGAAGGAAGTGGGAAAGGGCACCCTTTTGACTCCTGACAGGGGATTTGGAGGGGTGAGGTTTACCAATCAAAAAGAGAGATAGAGAGAGAGAGAAAATGGCTCCTTGTATAATTTGTTCGATACATCATTGGAGCGCAGAACATCCTCATTACGTATAGTTATTCTGCTTATGAGAAAATAAATGCTCTAACAAAGCCCACAAGGGTTAGTGCCTTCTTTTGTTTCAATAGGCGATGTTGATAGCATCTGCCTTCCAAAGTTC
>DF359202.1:46720-56731 GCA_000787875.1 Solanum virginianum | reverse complement strand
TCGTATCTTGTTACTTTACAAACCCACCCACCCCATCCACGTATACACCTAAGAGGAAAAAGAGAAATCTGTAAGACAGTTCCCATTTAAGCGAAATGCCTACCTCTGTCACTGCCTTTCAAACCACATCATTAATTGACCGTCAGGAGAATATCTATTGTTATTGAAAGCACTTTGTTGTTCATTTTTCTTGTTCATATGTTAACTTTTTTCTATTGTTCTAAATTATCAGGTTATCCTGGTCACTCCAGAGCTAAAGTCGCTGAGCTATCCAAGTTTGGACGTCCTGTAAGTTGCAGTCTCTTCATTCAGTTATCACTTGTTTGGGTTGGTAATTGTTGTCAGTTGATGTTGATTGTGACTAGTTGTTAAATGCACTTGGAGCTTCTGCCTATGGTAGTGTACTCCTTGTCCTACTAGAGTAGATTACCTCAATTTAATGTATATATGTACCAAAATAAGGGTTATGAACCGCAAATGGCCGTGTCTTGCTTTTTTCGGTGTATGGTAGTGGAAAAAGTAATAATAAATATGAGGATTCCTCATCTAGGGCAGTGAACGCATGTAAGACTTTCTTGATGCCCTGAGTTTCAAAGATAGGTGATATGCTAATTAGTTGAAATGCATTCTGTGGTTACCGAGAGCTTTCTGTTTTTGATGAGGAGCCGCATGCCATTTTTAGTCAATACCAAAAGCGTAAATAAGTTAGGAGCAGAGAGTGAAGACCAGGAAATTTCCTTTTTAATAAAGGGTCAAGGAAAGTCTTCTGATCTTTGATCCCCCGATTCAGGAGGGATTGAAGCAAATACAATAAAAGAATGCAAGGAAATTTCCTTCTTAATAGACTGTTCCCAAAATCAGGTCATCGACCAGTAAGACTCTCTCCCGTGAAAGGATCCTTGAATAACCATAAGGAGTAACCTGAAAATCCTTAGATGCCTCAATGCACCCTCACTATATAGGTGCGGACTTGCTTATGGTTTCACTTGCCTAACAGCTGCCAAATGTGGAAGCTTCAATGTTGATGGGCTTATTGTCTCTTTTGTTATCTTATAAAAATGGAAAATAAGAGAGGGATCACTCCTCGGGCTGTTGCGTCTCTATGGATGTTACTTGATTTTCAAATCAACCTGACTTTCATGATCCAACCAAGAAAACCTTAGAGTCATCAACAAGAAGAACCTGAGTCAAGTGATTATTAGCCGTCTGTTATAATCCCTATGTCATCTGCCCATAGAGAACACACTGCTACTACTACTCCAGGGGATAAGCAAAGAACTAAGTTGAAAGTGGTAAGATAACAAAAACAAACTAGAGAATTGATGTTGCAACATATATTACTATCTACAACACCATGCTCATAATCATTTGATGATTCTAAAAATTGTGAAATTGACAGTGTTCTGAGGCAATAGATTCTTTGATGTTATGAAAACATGGTGTCTATATCACTTTTTACCCGCTTTTTCATTCTGCTCTGAAATGATAACTAAAAGAATTTGGCTTTCCATGTAAAGGCAAAAATGCGGAGCCCTTCTTGGTGGGCACGCTTCTTTGTGCAGACCAGCCTACAAGAGAACGATGCTGCAATCAAAAAGTTTGAGCAGGCTGCAGCTACCGATGGATACAAGTCTAGGTGTCAGATTTTCCATGTTAAATCATTTCATTGACACATCAACCATCTCACAATTCAAGAGACCAATCTCTTCATTTTCGGTGATTTTTTACCAGATCTTTATAAATTTCATTTTTGCACACCTCCCACAGCAAAAGGGGTTAAAAAAGAAGCAGGAATGAAGAAATATATCCTGCATCATTTTGAGTATTCATTATGTACAAGCAGATTAATATTGAAAGTTGAAAACTTTGGTTACCATCAATTTCATACAGCCAACACATCATATAGTTATCAGGCTTAGTATTTGGTATGAACTATCTGTATTATTTGTTGTCTACATCTTTATTATCAGGATATTGCTGTACCTAGCATTAAATTTCTCTGCATAGTAAATCTGTTTCGACTTTTCTGTCCTCGTCTAAATCCCTTGAACCAGATATACATTCCCTGCCTATTCTTCAATCTTTTAAAAGGTAAATACTACTGCTGAACTATTAGAACATAACATAACAGTAAATGAATTTGGAGTATAGCTGATTTTTAGGACTAATTCAGCAGTGGCAGAATTGGGAACATGTCTGTGTTCTCTACAATTCTTCAGCTACAGTTTCTTCAGAGACTTGTGTTAATTAGGATTCATAGGAAAAACTAATTAATAGGGAAAAAAGTCCCTGCTGTATCTCAAGTTAAATTTCCATATGGCTTCACTTGATGCAGTTATTGAGATGTTGTTCAATAATATTTAGGCCTTTACTAGTAATAGGCCTATTGAATTAGATGGTAGGAGAAATATTTTGTGTGTAAAAAGATTTCTTTTCCGTGAAGGGATTCAGTACAAAATGTGAAACCATTTTAGTACTTTGGTGAAGAGATCGATTAATATACCACCTTTTATTTCATCATAAATAAGCACAAGAAATTCATAATGAGCAACAAAATATTTGTATAATATATACACTTCTTTTTTAATCCTGAATAGAGCTGTACCACGATGATGGGCCTTAAAATGATCTGCACGCCCAACCTTATGGGTCTGCGAGCCGCCCAGCCCATGTTAACGGCCCTATGTGGCTGTCAGCCGGCCCAGTACAGGTTGAACCTGCCCTTGCACCAAAGATGTTAATTCAATTTCAAATTTTGGCTCTTGCTTAATTAACACCGTTTAAAAAGGAAAGGGATTATATATACTTTCTTTTTCTTTTAACCTTGAATTAGAAAATGAGAGCCCTGTTTTGTTGTTTAAATGCGTTTGGAAAAGGAGAAGTTATTGAATGATAAGCTATTCTTGAAATCGCATCTGAACACGCAATCGATATTCTTATTTTATTGGAATGTGTTAGAAGTTTGTAGAAGATGTATATCGCAATAATTTAATTGATGATCTTTTTATGAATGGAATGTTAATGGTTCCAAACTCCTATCTAACATAAATGTACGCAACGACACTTTTGAGTTTTTGTAGTTTACATGTTAGATTTCTTATGCAAATACGTCCTTTTGCTCCAATCCCTTCAACAACTTTTCAACAAGATGGATTACTTGTCAATTGTCATAGATCTTAGGATAAAAAAAATTCTTGTTTAATTCACAACATAATGCTACCCATAAAGGGATCCAAATAATGCAACCAACATTGCCAATGTCCAATTCGAGAGACACTCTCAAGTTTTAGCACAATGGTTGCCTTACACCAAGGAATCCAATGATTTTTTTTTTTTTTTTGTATAGGCTCAACTACACCTAAACTTTCAAATTGATTCTGCCTTAATAAAGTTCGAACCAATTACTACTTTTATGGAACCAATCCATTATACATGGTCACAGTGTAGAGCTGGTTCTGAATCATCTTACTTATGGCTCTTTCAAGTGAGGCATATGAACATGGTCACCGAACCATTTATTGGACAGGTTCTGGGCTTCGAATATTAAAATTGGGCCCTGTTTGTTCAAATCGTACAAAGTAAGTTTAGTTGTCACTGGCTCAGCATGTTGGCCCAATGGACACTTCCAACAGTGGTAGCCTAGTCAGCTGAGAACAGCAAGTCAGCAATGTGCCTCCCATGATGAGGCACCTCTGGACACATGGTTTTATTAGATTTTCCTAATCATTACATTGGGTTTGGTCCTATTTTGGCCCGTGGGCCCGTCATAGAAAGATTTTTGACCATTTTCTCATGTTATTCCACCAACATTTTTTGTGTCCCATGATACTTTGGTTACCAAACTCTCAACCATATCCCCTTAAAAATGCATATTGTTGAAAAGATTTTTATCCAGCAGTCATCTCATTGAGCATTTTTTAACAAATGTCCCCACCTTGGGAAGGAAGTACTAATTATTAAGTATAACATTTTTATATACTATCTTGATTTAATTTGGAGAAGTGAAACGCAAGTTGTGAGAGAACAATTTGTCAAGTTGAGACGTTCAATCAGTGTCATCTAGTGCTGATTTACAAAGTACTCTTCAAAATGGTCCATAAGGTTACTCTCAAGGAAGTCAATATTAAGCTCGAATTTCAGCATAAGTAGATGGCCAGCAATTAGGCCTTGAGAATTAATACAAGGAGGTCAAGATGTTGAAATAAACAAAGACAAACTTAGCATTGAAGTGAATTCCAACAAAAAGCTCATCGCTTTCAGGCTCAACTGGAATAGTCCCCAATTCTCCCGACTGAACAGTGTGAATTCTGGATTTAAGCCAACGGCCCAATGCTGCATAGCTGGGCTGGGCCTACTGCTTAATTTCACGGGTAAATTACATCGAGAGATACTTCACTTAAAATAATTACAAAAAAAAATAGCTCTCATTGTATAGACATGTAGAGTCAGTGTTTGTTTATGTATCATAATATATATTTAGTGTATAACTCATGTATAAGTAATATATATTGTATAGTAGTGTATACTTTCTATAACTTTTGGTAAATTATATTGTATAGTTCGCTGATTTTGGCTATTTTTTTATGTAAATAAAACATTAACTACTTTTTTTGTAAACTTTTTTTTTGTATGTATATGTAATTTCCCCAATCAATTTTTCCCCTTTTTTTGGCAATTCAGCTAAGAAACTCTGTCGTCTGAGTTTATTTGCTACACTTCCATGCTTGATAAAAACAATTGTTATTCAATCCGTTCTATATGTTCTTTTTATTTCCCAATACTTCTTTTTTTTCGATAGTGTTGTAGCAAAAATATGATTTTAAACATCACACTGTAATATTTTTCACTACCACTAACATAAATAACGAGTCGAACTATTATCTTAGGGTAAGAGTAAAATTAATGGAAGGGAGAAAGTGTGAGAAAGAATGCATGAAAGAAACATTGTAGGACTATGCCTCGTCATGGGTCATGATACCATAAATACACAACTACTTGAACCTTCTTCTAATTGATCGATTAGATTTAGCTTATATATGTCGTACACTGTAAAATAGTTTTATAGTATCAATATGTTTTACTAATTTATCATATCAGATAACTCATCCCATTTTCAAACTGATAATCTCATATTTTATGAATTGGTTACATGTAATTATATCTTTTAGACGAATAATGTACGTATGATATAACTATATGATTTTGTGTCATATGAACAAAACACAGATTGTAGGTATGGATTAATTATCAATAGTACGTACTAAGGATAACGTAAAGACTTGTAGTTGTCGATCTAACATATTAGACGATTAGGATATATAATGGCTGGAGTCACTGTCGTTAAAAATCAAGCTGCTGTGCTGTTACATTCCGTCAACTTGAGCTATCTAGTTAGTGGGGTCAAGGCTTAATTAAGTCCAGATAGCATGGGTTTTTCAAATATTGTACGACAAGCATTAATATGTAGTCCAAATTTGTAGGTAGTCTACAGTAGGATAAAATTAGGATCTTAATTATGTGTTATCTTCTGTCTAAATCTCAGTCCATTTGACTAACAAAATTGTCAAAGCTGCGTGCCTAATGAGACCACGAGTAAGTAGTTGTATTGTCTCCAAAGAAATGAAAATGTGACACGGCAACAATTTTAGGCATTGCGTAACCAAATATTAATTGCATGATCTTTCCAAGCGCCACTAATAGAATACGTTACCAGAGCAGCACTTCTCGTCGGCATATGGACGGATTGAGCTGAATTCACACAAGTTAAAACAAATCGAGTTAATATAGATCATTAATTAACCCTCTAGATTATATTGGACATAATCAAGGTGAACTCAATAATGGGTCATAGGCTAACTTCCTACCTATATTTCATTAAATATTTTCACAAGATTCTTAATGAGTTAATTTTTGCGTTATTTTACCTAGATAGACTAAACTAATATATGAACAAGACATTAATTCTATGAGCTAAATTTTTCAATCCATAATTTCTCCTAAAATCGAAAGGACTGTCAAATATGCAAGAAATGGATATGCACATGATCCAATATCATAGACAGTTGATATTTTATTTTTCCCAGCCGCCCCCAGAACAACGGTTGTTTTCAGATTATGGCTACCCATACCTCTCCATATTTCATAATGGACCCATGCATCGTTCACTTGCTAAAATATTAATCATGGGAAAATCTAACAAATAATAAACTACATGTACACGGTGATGAACTGTGAACTTACTTGACTTTTTAATTGTAGCATGTTCAACCAAGAACAGTCCAAATTTTCTTTCGTGCGTTATCACATATGCAATGTTATCGTAGCACTCAAGTCCAACTATTAGAATTTCATTTGAACGTGATCACACGGATATGGTTCCGCAACATCCAAGTAATAGCTATTACAGTATTTTCTATGCCAACAATTTTTAATGTTAGGGAAAACGTAAGTTGAACTGATCAGGTTTTACTATAGAATGAATTAAAGCATATATAATTTCAAATTGTCTAACTGATTAATCTCTAATAAATAAATTTTTTTAAGTACATTGTTATTGGGTTAATCCTGACAAATATTTCTTATGTTTTAATAGATTATAATTCTCAATATAGAAAATGCGTGCATGGGTCAATCTTTATGTAATCGTAATACAATTTCCCGACACTTTCTCAACGAAATTATCAGATTAGTGTAGAAGAAGAAACATAGTTAGTTTGATGGATAACTAATATAGGATGACCAAGTCGGACGTGGAACTGACAAAGACGAAGAACTTAAACCACATAATTACTTGCACGACTGATTAATCTGCAAGTCAGTGCTTGCTAGCTACTTGAAACAATTTGATTCGTGTTACTCATGAAGAAATTAAACGCATGATTAATGTTGACTCTCTGACTAGTGACTATATATAGCAAAACATTTCGTTAAATTAGAATTTAATCTTCATACCATGATAACGTAATCATTCATAAAAATGATTAGTATGCTGGAAAACAAAGTAACTTGATATAGTAGGTCAAAATACATTAAATAGTAAATGACTAGATATAAGTTAAATTCTGTTGTTAACTACGTAGCCAATTAATTTGGTAATTCACTGCAAGACTGGTTGACTTTAAGTACGTCGCTCAACTTTGTGTATCACACATACATGGAATAGAGATATAATAGGTATGTCGCAAATATTAGTTTTGACAGAAAATAGGCCCCCCTGGGGGTGTGGGATGGTGGAGGGGGTCCCTATCGTTACTAAAGACAGGAAACAAATGGTCCACGTATGGGTAATGTCTCCTAGGAAGTCCTCTAAGGAATGGGAGGGGTGGACCTAAATGTGATTTGTCACGTTACTTGTCACAAAGAGCAGCCTATTGGGCTAATATGGGATAGTTACATTTTAGGCTTATTCCAATGGTCAATGGACCCCCCAACAATTCTTATGTACATATTCTAACTTCTAAGCCCTCTGTGGGGGCAATTAAACAGGGTTTTCACATGCCCTAATCACCCTTCCTTTGTAACAAACCACATGTTTCCTCACTCAATCATTTCATGTTTCCAACTTACATTTTTACTCATCAATATATTCATCCCTTGTCAAACAAAACAAATTTTAGCTCTAGCAAAATGGAAGGTGAAACTAATTAATTTAAAATTGGTCTTTGTAATTGTAAATCAAAGGGAAAAATAGTATTACATGAAAGTCCAAATGTTGAGAGCACATGCACGTAGGAGCATTTTATAATGTGTGTGCATTCTAACATTTAGCAAATATTCACGGGTACAATTTAATTTCAACATTAAAATATGAGTTTAAGTTATGTAACTGTTAATGTAGTAAAAATAAAACACACTTGTCTTATTTCAACATTATCAATATCACATTTTAAATAAGTTAACCTATAAATATTGCCGGTATAAATAATTTCTAACGATGTTGACGATATACTATTTGAACTATTAAAATGTATTATAGATATACATGTATACAAAAAGTGAAAGACTCGTTCATTACGGTTCAGACTAGCTAGCTAGTAGACCAGTAAAATTTCCAACTCACAAATGCATATCAAATCTTATAACCATGATGCATGTGAGCTACCTCATCAAACATGAAACTCTTTGATCAGACTCAAAATAAACGACGAGAAAATTTGGACAAGATGCGCTGTTTAAGTGAAATATATATCAAGATTGTATCGATAGCCAGACAATATCAGTCAATCCTAGGAAACAAAATCTAAACCAGTTTTAGAGCTGGCTATCGTGTCATTTCTTGTCCCTTAATTAAGCTTATCCAGATGTTGAGTCACTCAATCGAGAGTATCATTAGTAAAACCAATTTAGTCTGGCTCAATGTTGGGCAGATCTGAATCACGTTATAAGCGTATTTGCCCTTTGATTTCAAGTGTCTAATTCAGTCAATTATTAAATCAAATTACATTCTCTAAATTACGATATGGGCATCTGTAATCAGCCCATCAAATCAATTATGGATTTAACTTTGACAACATATTTTTTTGTCCATATATTTTAACATGTTATAGCAGATAATCTACCATCATAATGTTCAACTCACTGATTTAAGTATAATTTTGTGTGTGATTACTTCATAATGTAAAAATTCTGTTATCAATTATGTCAACTTCTCATTGCCTAATTAATTATTTGAGACAGCCGTTGACTTAATGCAGGCCACTATGGATCCGTATGTATAAATTAATCAGAACAAACTTTAGAGGACTTGTTACAAATTCTACCCGTTTACACACCTATCATAATAAAATAATTAAATTAACTATTCACAACCTTACTTCTTTTACACGGCAAGGATTAATTTGTACCTTTTTGTTACTTTTTTTTCTCCCTTAAAAATAGATGGACTTTTTGGTTAATTCGGAAATTTCACATTTTAATACAACATTTCAGTTTTTTTCTGCTTTTGCTTTTGTGAATAATATTCTAGAGTGCCTAGGTCACTTGAAAGTAACTTCTTAATACTCCTAGAAAGTGGTTGAGAACCGTATAGAATCTGTCATTAGTGTACATGTGTTCCCTCAACTTTCATCAAAATATAGACCGGAAGCATAAATATATTTTGCCATAGTCTAGTGGTCCTATAAAGCAAAAAAAATAAAAATAAAAAATGGAACATTGCTACAGCAAGGATCATGAGTTGTCTTTACACTTTTCAATATTTTTCAAACTTGTAATTAGGAGACAAAAAGAGATCCAAATCTCGGAGCGCCCTTTTGTTAGCTAGCATAACAACCTTGCTATACCTCTATATGTTCGACTAAACAAATTTATTACCACGTAGTACGTGCTATATTTATTAAGATAGAAATTCTAAGTCCCTTGCTCTTCACTTCTTTTTACTACACAAAATAAGACCTTACCAACCGCCCTGGCCATTTTACTACACAAAATAAGACCTTTCTAACCGCCCTGGCCTTGTGTAATTATAACGCAAACACTAAATATTGACTAGGATATTCTTTTTAGTTAGTAAATCAGTTGGCTAAAACTACCGGCGGAATAGATTTCAATAAATTCTTTGATCTTTTGTGGTAGTTGAAGCTAGAAATTTAAGTAAAAAGATGTGCAAAGCTCTTTCAATATTCCCTCATCACCTTTCCTAATATTCCCATATCACCTTAAGTCATTTTGAAACAAACAATTGGCTAATACTAGTGGCGGAATTCATTCATTTACCATACGTGCAATAAATTTCTGAGGCTTAATGGTTGACACCGCAAATTTGAATTTCCTTATCAAACAGCAGTTACATTATTCTGCATTGCCGTATAATAAAACAAACATTTTGGTGGGACATTTATACGTACTACCATCGCACTAGTTTATTACAATTAATCAACTTTCTGATCGTTAGAAGCCACGGTGATTCTGCATTTTTTGAAAATAAGTTTATTAAATGCAAAAAGAATTGAATTCGAATTCTATCAATCCAATATATGGTAAAGTATAATTGAGCCACTTACGAAGAAGATG
>DF359202.1:22017-39334 GCA_000787875.1 Solanum virginianum | reverse complement strand
TTTTTCTTTGCTATCGAGATGGTTTGGTTAATTTTTAGTTTTTTAAAAAAAATTAAAGTATTACTTTAAAATATATTATTATTAAAATATTTTTTTTATAAGTGTCTTTTTGAAGAAACACTTTAATTCTTCACCAAAAAGTCAAGAATATAAACCCTTGTCGTATTGTTTAATATAAAACTTTATATAGAAGTGTTTGCATAAGTTGTCATTTTATTTGATAGAGTATCTATAGTATCTTTTAATTTTAAACCTAATTAAATAAAAGCTAGTTAAAGGGCAATGACCCAAAGTCGTCCACACACTAGAGGCCTAGGACCTCGTTTATATTTATATTTAAAAAATGTTACAAAATATATATTTATATACTAAATTTAACAGGCTAATGTATGAAGTATAGTTATTCAATTTGATTCGAGAATTTTTTATTTTTTTATCAATCAAAAAGATCATTTCAATAGAATCTGATCAATAAAGTGAAAGCTCAAATAATTAATCAAATTAACTTGTACGATTCCCTATCTAATAACTAATACAATTCCTCAAGTTTCACTGGGCGAAAATATTATTTTATTATAGCTAATAGAGTTTGATCTCAGTTATTATGTGATAATGTATGAAAAGTTATAAATACTAAACAGAAAGAGTCATAATCATTTATTTATATGTCTATGGAGGCGTTTTTTTTTATTACATATATACCGTTTCAATTAGTGGGTTCAATTATTTAGTGCCAATAACGACCTATAAGCATGAAACAATTTTTAAAAAAAGCTCAAATATAATCAAAATCTGAGATTATGAAATATATATTCTTCAAAACGAATCATGATGATCCCCGAAGGTATAAAGAATATGAAGAAATTAAAGCTGACTTGATTTGCGGCAAACAATTCAAGTTAATATCACTATAGTCTATAAAAATAATGTATAATCAAATAAAAAATTAATTAAAAAAATGGGATCTATATAATTTAAAATTATAAATTTGTTTTGTAGATTTTTCCAATAATATATGCAACTAAAAGTCTATCTTGGTCCGGATATTTCTGACTGTATATATGATGAGGTTGGTGGCAACAGAATAAAAGATTGAAATAAAATTAAATAAAGCAAGTAGGATTTTTGGACTATTTCCATCTTTGTCGTGTTGACAATTTGCATGTGCCCAAAAGAACAAAATGCTAACTACGGAGTACTATATGCAGTATTATTTGATGATCTGCTCCTTTATTATTATTTTTTAACCAAATCATTATAATCATTCAGTTGCTGATACGGTTCTATACACACACTGATTCATCGAGCAACTACATGAGATTTGAAGAAAAAAAAATTACTCTTATGAGATTTAGGACGGTCTTAAAAAGAATCATATTTGTAGTAGTTACATTTTTCTTGAGTTGTTTGTTTTACGATTTTTGTTATTTCTTGTTCTGGATCATAATTCGATTATCGCATTAGACTATTATTGTTGTTAGTGCTTTTCTTAAATATTAGGTTATGTTTTAGGTAAAAATGATAGGTCTTGGGCCTAACTCATACCCCAAAAGCTAGCTCAAAGGAGGAGGATTGACTAAGTTTTATAAGGAGTCCACCATCTCATTAATCATCAATATGAGACTTTTTGTCATTCTTCAACATCCCACCTTATGTCTAGTGCTTAGAATTTGGTGCGGCTCTGATACCATGTAAAATTAGGTCTTGGGCTTAATTCACGTCCCAAAATCAAGCTCAAAGAGAAGAGGATTATCGAGCCTTATAAGGAGTCCAGTCATCTCATTAATCATTAATATGAGACTTTTTGTCTTTCTTCAACATTTTAACTATTATTTCCTATGTTTTTTAATCTACTTTCTTTGTAGTTGCTCTAATATGAGTTACTCAAGAGATTTTGACTTTCATGCTTTCTGCTTACGAGGCTACATTAAATTTGTTGTTGGTGTGGTTGGGGGGAGCTACCATTGCCCGAGGGCTCCTTCATCAAAAATTACATTTTATATATAAGTCAATGTTTGATTTAATATATATATATTGATATCTCTTGACACAAATTAAAATTTTAGTGTAATGATTAAAGGGTTGCAAAAATAGGCGGAGGTTGTTATTAAAAGTTCATAAATGAACTCAAAACATATATGTAGAATTTTATATTAGAAGAAAACTTGTTCTTTTCTATCTAGTCGACTATCTATATTATAATAATCAGTGTCCTAGAAAAGGAGCTACAAAGCAGGAGAAAAGGGTGAAAAGCGCCAAACAACGAAATTTCCCAGTGTTAACCTTTGTATTGAAAAGTTTATAAAAAGCTTAAAAGTAAAGTAATTAGTCAACAAGCATGCTGCTTACAAAATGGCTTTGAGTGGGGACATGTTCAAACATCCTAGACAATAATTCCTTTGATTAATGGAATTGTTTATTGTTAATATGTTGATAATACCTAACATTAGATGTAGACAGTAATCGCTTTAATCTGACAAACTGTACTAAACTACTAAAATTAAGGTGTCATTTCTCAGGACAGGAAGACAAAAGCTAACCCTATAAGCCTATACTAATCCTACTTAACTAGCTATATTAATTGAAAGCTACTGCGATATATACAACCAAATTAAAGAATTTGATTAGTAGCTTTAGTTATTAAACATTGGAATTAGGAGTTTAAAAAGAGGCAAATTTATAAATTCATAAGTATTAAAGGAAGAATGAATTTAGAAATAACTAAGAGTACTTGACGCATTATATTAGTACTCCATCTATTATATTCCAATTTGTTGATTTGATTTTAACTTGAGAAAATAAGGATTTTTTTTTAAAAAAAATTGATGGTCTTAAACTAAAAATGCATAAAATATATTAAAATATCTTTTAATTTTGTGATCGTAGGAAGGAAAGATGTGTTAAAATGGAAAGAAACATTTTTCAAAAATGGATTAAAGAGGAACATAAACGAAACAAATTGAAATGGAAAGAGTATTGCTTTTAAAAAAAGTGATAATTAGTTACCTCTCGTTATATATAATAGGCAACAGGTTTTTGAAATCGAATGAATATAAGTATCAATTATAACGATTGAGATATATGTTATTCTATGAATATAATGAAATAATTGATCAGATAAAAATTAATATTTCAATTTATAGAATAACTTTATTTATCTCATCCTCCGTTAATTACTTTAACATTATACTTCAATTGTGGGACTCTTGAAGTGTCCTTGTTATTTTCAGTTTTTCAATATATTAAGTAGTAAATATATGACAGGCAAGAGGACAAAAATTGATTAAATGGTATGGAGAGTCATGTGGATTTCACATGAAGCAGCCCATGCAAGCACATGCAAAGGAACAGAAAAAACCTGCACAATATAATCTTTCAATACAGGTCGGGTATTAGAGTTTTCCTCGTGCTTCATTCAAAAAACCTTCTTGCTTTTTTGCCATAGACAATATGTTGGCCTATTCACTCTAATGAACATGACACTTTGTCACATTTAATAAATTATACCTCTCACATGACCCCACTTCCCATACTTCTATTAGTATACTTGTGCAAACAAACAATTTATTTGGATGGAGCTGTGTTGGGTAATGCTAATATTTTGCCTGTGATAAGACCCATGAGTGACTGGGGTAGTCCGGGTCGTAGCAAATATAGCTTTTGCATAATGCACTTGGTTAAGAAATAAAATTGTGTCTTTACTATTAGCTATAACTTTTGGCATAACGACAAGACCTTGATTCTAACCAGCCGAGTTTAATTAGTAAAACAACATGACTAATGAAAATTTATATACTTATCATCAAATATATACTTGAGGCTGGAGTGTTATTGTCGTTGTTGCTTGAACTTAGTGAAATTTTTGATCAGGTTGTGATTGAAATGCTATGTGGTAGTTAGCTATAAGTGCACTGATTAACGGGCAACAATGATTTCTCCATAACTTTTTGTTTTATTGGTTGCAATCATTGAGGAAATATTGAGTAGTTTTAACAAATTTGATTACAATAGATATACACCTTGTGGTGTGGCTCTATTGAAAACTGTTGGCATTCGATCAGAACTGTATGGAGAATTGGCAAATATATTTAAGCATTTGCAGTGAGTTTGATTATATCTCTTAGTTGCTCACAGGATAAAAAGCATAAATCATGATTCATCTAATTGTTTATACTTGGATGAGTTAATAATCTATATTTGTTTTATAATTGAATTTTTTATGATCTGCTTAGTAGTTAGTTCAGCCTATTTAAAACTAGGTTAAATACAATTTTGATTGACTCATGAAAATTTATATAAAATTTTTAGAAAGATCATCTTTTTGTTTTTTCATAATCATATTATTGAAAAATGGTACTTCTGCAGCTTAAATAACATTTAAGCAGATTAATGATTCGCTCATTCATTTACTCAATTCATTTTGACATTCTCAAATTCAATCCAACTCGCCTATTTAATATTTTTGACTGCATGCAACGCCATGTTTTAAAGTTTATGCATGTGTTTCATACCTAATATATAGCTTTTAATTTTTATTTTCTTTTTATATAATCAGCGAATTAAAATAGAATGAAGAAAAACTAAGATTAAATTGAAGTACAACAACTGAAACAACGTAGTTTACAAGACTTGAAAAGAAAAATATTTTAATTTAATCAAAAAGCCATGAAACAACAGAAGAATGTCAAAATGCAGATTACAGTAAAATTAGGCTGATCAAAATGAAATGTGTTAATAAATGGACAGAACATTAAGGGTGTTAAGTATATATGACTTAATTGTGCTATGGACTAATTTTGATACTATATACAGAAAACAACTTTGTCCACTCACCAAACATTTCAAACTACGAGATTTTTCGTTTATTCTATAGTCTGACCTGAAGTGGCATGAGGCAAATAAGATTGCCAATTTCTTGGAACACCTCAAATGCCAGATTCATGGAACACTGC
The DNA here is from genome assembly GCA_000787875.1 of Solanum virginianum. Lineage (NCBI taxonomy): Eukaryota > Viridiplantae > Streptophyta > Magnoliopsida > Solanales > Solanaceae > Solanum > Solanum virginianum. Next base: position 34,382 of record DF359202.1, on the reverse strand, counting down.
AAAGTTAATTTATATATCCCTAATAAAAAATTAACAAAGTAAAAATTATTTTATGAAAACCACCACACATTCAGTTCCATTTAACCTTTCCTGCTGTCAGATCCGCAAGCGATATGTTTATGGCAATTTAAATTGGCCCTAATAATGGCATTGGAATGTGAAGCCTCGAAACACCGCCCTTTCCTATATTATTGGGAGCAATAATATTATAAATTTAATATATATAGTATCACTTTTGAAATGATTTAATTATCAACTTAATTATTTATTTTTCAAGTTAATCTTTCAAAACTTAAGATTAAACATCGATTTATATATGGTTATTTTGGTAAAATGTTCACATCAACATTATTTTTTAAGGGGCGTACAAAATCTAAAAAAAAAAATACAGTAAAAGTGAATGAAGAAAGAAATAAATTCAAAATAATTATATTTTAATAATAATTTTAAATTAAAGACTATGCGATAAATTATCTCTTTATTCTAAACTAAATAAGTAAATGAGGACATTTATTTTGCTGTAATTAACGACAAAAGATCTTCGGAGAGAGTACCAAAATTATATTCCTAAATTCAAGAGCCAAGGCACAAAAAGGCTCCATATAAGTCTTGTGCTTCCATATAAGAAGCCCAATATCTAAGCCTGCCGGATTAAGCCCATAACTTCGGTTACGCCATGTCATGGGCCGTAACCCATTTAACCACCTACATGGCGATCACCACGTGGCCTTATTGTACAAATTGGGCCTGTGAGAAAAATAGAGATGTCCTTCTAGGCCTGGCCTTTTTTCGTCATAAACACAAAACCAAACACAACCACTAGTGTTACTATACCAACAAAAAAAAAAAAAAACTAATTATATTAAAATATGAATATATTCTGTATATATGTAATTACAAATAAAATGTTTTTTTTTTGTGTGTGTGATAAAATTAGCATAATGGATCAATTCAACTGATATGATAAATCAGATGGTAATTTGTGCTATATTTAGTTAGGAGTTAGGACCTTTACCGATAGATCAAATAACATGCAATCTTTTCTTTTAAATGAAATTACAATTATATTCCTATTGCTCAATATAATTTTATAGAAATCATCATTTTTTTTATAACATTATTTTGTAAGCAAAGGTTCATGGTAATAATCTATGGATATTTACTTTATAACACCACCTATTCTACTTTATGGATATTTAATAAAGAAAGTTTGGTTTAAAATAAAATAAAATGAAGATAGCAAGTAGGAAGGAAACGGTGATGGTGGAGTGGTTGTCATAGCATAGGCGAATTTAGTGCAATAATCACGGATTCATTTAATACGTTATTTAATCATTTGGGATAATAAAACTCAGAGATTACCTTTATTTTATTAGTTGCTTTTTGATGCTTCAGAATTCCCTCTCGACATTTATATAGATATATGCGCGCTATGTTATTTTAATATTTTTTGATAAATATTTAATATTTATAATATTAAATACGTTATTATTGTTGAAGATTCATTTATAATTGCATTGTGCTTGTATTATTCACCTTCTCCTCTTCTAATCCTTTATTATAATTTTCAAAAGGAAAAAACTGACGGCACTTCCATGATTTTGTAATTATGAGCTTCTTGAATTGTACTTGCGAAGTCTTTTTCATTTTTTAATCCTACTTTTGAACTTGACAATTACGAATTGTATTTTAAGTTGATATTGCAAGTTGCAGTAAGATGCCGTAACTAGTTTTTTAATCAACATGATGCAATAAATATTTAACCAGTGATCAAATATAAAAAATAAAAAAAATTACAAGAGAGAAATATGGAAATTTAAGTCTTTAAATAGGTATTAAAGTTGTTGCTTTGAATAAAATGGAAGTCAACTTTCAAAATTAATATGATGGATTTGTTGACAAAGTTGAGGCGTTTTTGGTTTTAATAACATGGTATGTACTTCCTCCATCTCATATTATTTATCTTTATTAGTAAAAATATATGTTCTAGCTAATTTATATTAAAATAAATTAATTGAATTTTTCTCTTAAAATTAATTCTTTTTGAAAGTATAAATATCTTAAAGTTCCAAAAAAAAAAAAATTTAATTGTTGATCTTGGTATTTACTTATTCCATCCATTTTTATTTGTTCATTATATTAAAAATAAATTTTCAATAACACTTGTTCAATTTAAAAAATCAATAAATTATTTACTTATATTTGTCCATTTTATCCTTGCTATTAAATACTATTTAATATCTAATACATTTTTCCTAACATTATATTATCCTCATCATTTATTTTTTTCTTAAAGTATGTTACAAGTCAACAGTAAACAACAATTCTGGGTACGTGTATTGAGAAAAGTGGAGGATGAAGTAGCATTGACCAAGTCCCCTCAGGAATTGCAGTACTTTAATAAGATTATCTTTTACGCATCTTTGGAAACTTTTATTTGGGAGGATATTTTTTGTTAAAAAAAATTATTTCACCTTCGATTGATATTCAAGAAATTAAAACATCACTCCATAATTGGGATATTTGTAATCTTGAAGAACAATAGTTAATAAAAATAAAAAAATAATTAATTTTATCTTAAACTTCTAAAGTGATAACTAATATGAAACAATTATATTTAGGAATCACAATAGATTATTTTGAGATAGAGTTCCGAAGGAGTAATTCACCTACCAAGTTGATATTGGATTGGGGTGACTAAAAAAAATAAAAATGGAAAAAGGAGTAAAATAAATACGTACGTTACACAAATTTTCAGCTGACCAGGTTAAAAAATTAAATTATAAAGTGAATAGTTTGGTAACAATCCACATCAAAATGAGAAAAGGATGCTATTGTTGAAGAATGTATGTATTTGAATATGTCACTCTTTCCTTGTTGAAGTTGATAGTAGAAAGGTTATTCATAAAGGAAGTAACAGTTTAACTCCAGTTGACACTACTACTTATTGCAAATTGAATCAACTAAAAATAAAAAGTACTAGTAGCACCAGGTCAATCTTTTTCTGTGTCCCACTCTTCTTTTTATCTGCTTTTTTGACTTCATTTCTTAGTTACCAATCAACACGCCTGTTCGTTTTTTCGTTTCAATTTGTTGATTTGCTTATTACTTTAACATAAATATTTAAAAAGTATTGATGAATTTTATAATCTTAAAACTTCAAATATGTCCAATGTACTTATCAATCTTGTGTATGAATTGCGTGGAAATAAAAAATTATCTAAAAATAATAAAATATTTATTTTCAAACAAATTAAAAAATATATATATATATATATATCAATGTCCTGTCAAAGAGCGGAGTGGAGGGTGAGGATTTTTTGGCCAGTGAAAATCTTTGACAAGTACAATTCTAAATCATGTGAGTGGACTACAAAACATTCTACTCTATCCACATTTATTTATTACTATACTAAGATTCCACATCAATTAGTTTTGCATTAACAGCTAGTAATTTTGTTGCAGCTTTTGCTTCTTTAATTGACATAAAAACCAAATATATTTTGGACCGAAACATAGTTGCAGTTTTTATCAAGTACTCCCTTCCTTCCTTTTTGAGTGATTTTCTACCTTTTTTTTTATTTAGTCTAACTTAAGTGTTGTTTTTTAAGAAATCAGGAAAGTATTAATTTTGTTTTCCAAAATTACTCTTGTCTAACAAATTTAAAATTCTTTACTATTTCCCATGAATAAATTTGAAAAAAAATAAAGGTTAATCTAGTCAATAACATCCTTAATTAATGTTCCTCATAACTTTTTTAATAGGTGTATTAAAAGGTGAAAAATCAAATAGTAAAAAAAGAAACAGAAGAGTACGCAAGAAAAGTGCAGGGTGACGATCACTTTAGTTCTTATCAAAGAATAGGCAATGGGTCAGCATGCTCATGCAAAAGGGGCTTCCTTCCAACTTTATTTTGCTACGTGGGACTGCTTTATTCCGCCTGAGAAAATAACTCACCAAATAAACAAAAGTTTGGAGATTACTAAATTCAATATGGAAAACTAATTTGAAGCGCTATTTTCAGTGTTAGGGCTCTTTCTGTGGTAAGCATATTCTTTGTTCAAATCATCGTACATCTTTAATTTAAGACCACATAAATTAAAAGTCATTCAAGATACTAAAATTGGTGATGGACTGAGTAACAAAAATAAGGAAGAAGGCCTGATATAACTCTCAACTTTACGATCTAGAGTTAATATACCCCTCATAATTATAAAAGTTACTCACATATACTCTTACACAGTTACATAAATAGAAAAAAAAGTAGTATTTGTGTGTATGTCGTGCTAAATATGTCTCGTTATTACTTAAGAATATCGTTTCTAAAAGAAGACAAACAAGTAGTACAATAACGTTCATGTTGAAAGGCACTACTTGTGATACGGTGACATTGAAATACTGGAAAGCGATATATATATACTTCAGTAAGGGCTGCCAATTAATATGACATTAATTTTACATATATCTGAAAACTGAAGAATCAACATCCGACATTTCAGTGTTTCCTGTTGCTGGTGGAACGAACATGACACGGACCTTATTATATGCTCTTCCTCGGCTTGTTGTTATTTGTATTAATTGAACTCAACATAATACTAAGAAGAAACTGCCATTTATTCGATACCCTACATGCTAAAGCCAATCAACTCTTGTCCAATTTTTCAAAGTACCTTTCCAACTTTCATTGCCATTTGCCTTTTTCAATGGAGATTGCTCAAAATGCTTTTGTCGTACCCAAACTCTAGATATGGACCATGTGTATTAACTGAATTCTATATCACTAGTTAATTCATTATCATATATTTTATTAATGCTTATATCCACAAACAATATGGAGAAAGGACCCCAGGTACAAGTTCGATTGAATCAATTAAAATCCTCTAATTTATCTGAAAAATCAATGTAACTTATACAAATTGTTATTTTAAAATCCAATAACATAAACTTCAGATCTTAGCTCTGCAGGTGTCCATATATAGTGTTGGTACGTACAATGATGTAAACAAGCACTGCAAGTCTCTATCTCTATGATACAACACTCACAACATCCATATGAGCTTAGTACAAAAGAAATCTAATAACCACTTTATATGATTTACTATTTTCTTTTTTAGTCGGTTTCAAAAAATATAATTAATTTTTGTATTTTATCTTTAATAAAATAATTTCTAGCCACATAAATATTCATGATTTATTTTAGATCATAAATTTTAAAAATCTTTTTATCTATCTTAAACTCTGAGTCAAGTCAAAATAACTCATATAAATTAGAACGGAGGAAACACCTACAGCAAAAGAAAATATGTGCACGTATATCGAGCAAATACAAAGAATTTTAATACTGCAGTAGTAATCAAGATATATGAAAGTGATAGTGGAAAGTGACCAAACATATCTCTAAGTTTCAGTGAATAGGCACAACACTGAAAAGTGAAAAGTCGATAGGAAGTTTACATAGAGTAATATATATGTGCCTAAAATTAATGTTTTACTGTTTCAACAACCCCAGGTACTTTGGCTCTTCAAATACATAATAAGGTGATACGGTTTCGAATACTGACGGAGGGTAATTAACAAGAGGACTCAGTTCTTCCCAGCCCGTACTTTGATCTTGTGATGTGGTGCTAATAGTACTACTATTGACCATTTCCATTACACTTTTATGATCTACTTGCTGAGAATGAGTAGTACTAGTACTGTTGACGGCGTCATGATCCAGCCCAATTGAAACGTAATTGTTATACTCTTGCATAACTCCGTTGCTAGGGTAATAGCCATTGCTTATCATCACTGGAGAATTACAAGTATTTCCATTTGCGAGATTCATCGATGCAAGCTGATTGTTGGAGCTAATTTGACTCAATTGATCTTGGGAGAAATAGACCTGATCAGTATTGGAGTATTGAAAGTTGTGGCTGTTTGCACTGCTGCTTTCTGCCAGATCATGATTTTGTGGTGCAATTAGTGTAGAGAAGAGTACTTGTTGTGAAGGCCAAGAATATGTATTATTGATAATTTGATGAGTAGTGAAGAAATCTTCGTGTTCCTTCATCATCTCTAGCTTATTATGATTAATGTGTCCGGTCCGTGGCCGATGATCCTTTCGCTGTTTATTGCATAGTAGTAGTTTTTTCTTCAGTCTTGTGTTCCAGTAGTTCTTGATATCATTATCCGTTCGCCCAGGTAATTGTGCAGCAATAATTGACCACCTTTCATATTCAAAAGTTTTTACAACACATGTTAATGAATTATCCATCAAGACACTTAAATTACCTTATAAAGGGTTTGAGAAGCAAGTGATGCATATATATGTATTACCTACTGCCAATACTCATATAGAGAGTGCAGATTATGTTGTCTTCCTCATCAGTGAACTCTCCGTGCTTGATGTTTGGTCGGAGATAATTCAGCCATCTAAGCCGACAACTCTTCCCACATCTCTTGAGACCTAATTATAAACCACATAGAAACAAAAAAGAATAATAAACTAAACCTCAATTTATTCAAATAGAAGCAAGATGATATAGAAATTAATGTTCGAATGCTAGTAGGACTTGCAACTATAATTGTACTATCTCTATTTTTAGATGAATTGATCAGATATTTAGTTTGGTGGTTACTCACCAACTTTCTGGGGAAGGGTAATCCAATTACCACCAGTCCCATTTTGTTCAATATAGGACTTGAGTTTGGAATCTTCTTCAGGTGACCATGGTCCTCTCTTGACATTGGCTTTGTCACAGCAGGGAGCTCTACCCATTTTGATCTCTAGTGACTGTTTGTTTTTCCTCTAAATATTATTTGATCTCTACATATATAATAGAAGGCAGTTAGATGGAAGAGGGAAAAGAGAGTGAGGGAAAAGAAATATTGAAAGACTATAATAGCTGGAGAAGGAGAGACATGGGGATGGGAATGATTACCGGCTTTTTCAAAAAAGTAGAAATAGAAAAAGAGCCTAGTCTTTATTACACATTAAAATAATAATGCAATTTGAATGCCAGAAGAGTAGTATCAAATGTTTTCTCATTGTCCGTCTTAGTTTATACGAATCTATATATATACACCATCATGCAATTCATCATCCACCTTTTGTTCACACTTACAAATACACACACTTTCCTATGTTGTCAACGTAAAGTTAGACCCTGAACATTCATTTTTTGGTATGTATTATACTTATATGGTATAATTTTTTGGTGCGTATTATATTTGAACGTTCTTTTCTCGGATACTATTATTTAAGTCATAATTAGCTATCATCTTCATGTGAATTTTCCCCTAATTAATTATACTCTCCAATATCTTAAGAGGCCAAAGACTAATATATGTTGAATTCTCTCTAGCTTGTGTTTAATTTCTGTCCCGTTGGCTTCAAAACTCTAGTAGGAACATTCCTTATTCGTCAGGGGATATTGCTAGGAAATTAATTTTTTTTTTCCCTATCATGAATATTTGAAGTAAATCTATTAAGAGGAAATAAAATTAAATGTGTGCTCCAAATAAGTTTAATATTTTTAGCGTTCGCGTTCTTAAGTACAATTGAGCGGTAATCAATAAATACAACAAATATGTCTTTTTTACATATAATTATTACTTAACTATAGTTAACTGTTATGAATTCTCATGTAATTTTTAACCAGTAAAATTAATTAATTAAGTTACTTAGTTTAATATAAATAGTGTGATTATTTACCTCCTATTGGAGCCGCGGAAATTGTGTCCAAGCATACAGTACATGTAAACACATAAAGAAACAGGTGCGTTGTGCTCTGTCTAAGTCTTTAATCTGGGAATATTAATAATATGAGACAAGCTGATAATGGAAGGAAGATACATCACAATTACTAATGAATGACCATATCTTATTTTAGAAAAGAAGATGGAAAAGGAATTTAGGATTAAAATAGAGTCCACTATCACATCTTATGCCTGAATTGCAGTCATCGAAATTGACCGTTGTTGTCCCTACTTTCCTATCGTTGATATGGTAATTTCTTGGACGTCTTCTTCACCTTTCAAGTTTTAAACTTCCAATAATACAAAGTAATTCATTTTTTTCAACGTTAGAATATAAAATAAAGAACCCCAAGGTTACCAGAAAGTAATCTTTGGTTGTCCCGCACCGTACGTCGGTATAGGTGTTTATCTTCAACTTTTAAACAAGGTGAAAAATAATTAGGTGAAGTTTGGTTAAATTTGTTTTGAAGAATATCGTCATTGCACTTTTTTGAAAGAATTTCATATCGATTAATTTAAGGAACGAGTGATCTTTTTGATATTATTTGCACAATTTTAACCTTTTGAACTTGCATTTGAGCCTAACTCATTTCAATTCTTATTTTCTGATGTTGGACCCCATATTTTAATTTGTCTAATTTCTAGGTCGGTCAATAATAAATGTGAAGGTAAAAAATCTAACATCGATTATTCAAGAGATGAGTGGTCTCTGTAATATAATTTGAGCAATTCTCTTTCCTTTCGACATCAAGATAATTGACGAAGGCGGTGTTTTGAACATTTTCGCTGAGCTAACTTTTAGATTGAGTTGAACCCACGATCCATTGTTTGACAATGTCTTTTTAAAATTTTATATAAAAGTTATATCAATCGAAAATCTTTTATCCAGTGGTTTCATCCAAACCCGTTTCAGCAAAAATTTGCACTATTTATACATATATAGTAGATGTTGAACCTTCTTCGATTATTTCATATGTTTGTTTTTTAAATTTTGAACCTTCCTAATTGAAATTCTGGTTCCGCCACGGATCGAAAGCTAGGGAAAAAAGTTTTTGAACTTTGGCAAAGCAAAAAAACTACTCTGGAACAGTCATACATACGACTTTGTCAAAAGCAAAGATGAAATTAATGTATGGCCATTAAGAAAAAATCAATTGATCTTAAGACTTAGTTTTCCAAGACTATTTTAATTTGAGTTCTAGATGATAAATCACAATCTTAGAACTCGTACGTCTAGTTTTCCTCTATCTAGTCACAATTTTGATTAATCTGCAAATTTCGTTCTAAGTAGCAAGTAGCAACATTTCTTTGCATGACGTCAATTCCTTCCTTTCAAAAATATATACACCAACATCAAAGGAAGAAGTCACGCAACACCTGCAGTGCAGCTATAAAGCAATGGAAATGAAGCTGTACGTTTGGTACATGCTACCTGCACACAAAGGTAAGAAGTAAGAAAAAGTCCATCCTAAAAAGCAGAACTCTATCCGTTTCATTTTACGTGACACATTTTTTTTAAATTTTAATTAAAAAATGTCATCATATTATTATTAAAAATAATTCAAAAATCTCCCATAATTATTAGTTCCCATACTATAAACATTGGATAAGAATGTCTCAAATATATGGTGGTGGCCTACTCCATGGACCGTTTCCTTCTTTCCGCGTTGAAAAATCTTAATCTTCTGTTTAACAATATTTTAATTTCCCGAATCGTTAACTTTATGAACTGGTTTATTCTACATAAATATTTTCAAAACCAGTGAAATTATAAAACAGCAATTTCTATGTAAATGATAAAATAAAAGGCCACCTTTGACTTGTTGCAATTTCATCTCCCAAAGTCAAGTCTTATTGGTGTTCATACACCTTTCATAAGTGCAATGTCTCTCTGTATGTAATATTCCTGTTAGTTTTTTTCCACATTTTGTTTTCTACTGATTTTGGTGAAGATGGCTTTTTATTTTTCCCCTCTTGTTGTGACTTGTTACTTGGAGTGGACCTTTCACAAGCATCCGACGTTATTTTATTTCTCTTTTATATCCTAACAGAGCTAATATTTGTGTCAAAGTATGCGAAAGTTTATAATGAGGAGACTCATATAAGTTTGTCCTTATTAATGAAAAGACAAAAGAAAACATGGAATTACACGGAAATTAGATAAATAATGAAGGGGGAAAGGGAATGATGATGCAAGTGTAAAAAATTAAAAACCTTGGTAAATTTTCGATGGGGTCGGTTGTTTCAAATGAAAAGACTACCAAATCGTCCACGCATATGCTATGTAGGATGTGGGCTGGCCCAAAGAAGAGCCTAATAAACTTCATTCTGGACAGCAGCTATACATACCAAGTCCGCAATTAGGTCATTTGGATCAAGAAATGGCCCTTTTAATATCTAAGATCGAGTTCGGTTTGTTATTTGCAACTTTTTCAATTAGTGAACAACTTAACATGAAGTCACATTCACTCTTTTGGAACACATAAGTGAATATGCTAAAAGCTAAGCTTTTAAATACAAACGTCAACTACATGGCTTACTAATATGAAAAGAAGTTGTTTGGTTGTTGATTCTCTGTGTTTAAATCCATCCAACTTATGTTCTGTAATTACCTGGGCTCACTCGTTACTACAAGGGATAGCCCAGCATTATTTGCAGAATTCGCAATATCCTTCGGCTCACTGGTGTATTACCTCTGGGAAATTTTCTTGTTTGTGTTTCTCCAAATCCAAACCTAGACTCCCTTTTGTTCCTTAGCTAATTCAAGCTATGTTTTACTTTTAGGATTTTTCAAAAAAAGCAAACACTTGAAACATAATAAGGCAAAAATAGTTATAGTTTCGTTAAAATTACGATTTGTAGCTACATATTCTAGGAGAGAGGTGAGCGAGATTGAGAGAGGGAGGAGAGAGGCGAGTGAGAGAGGGCAGAGAGTGGAGAGAGGCGAATTGTATATGTATGTCTGTCGAATTGACTATGTATATCTATCAAAATAATTGTATATATGCAGCTGGTATATATATGTAATTGTATATCTGGCAAGCGAGATTTGGAGAGGGAGGAAAGAGGTGAACGAGATCAAGAGAGGGAGGAGAGAGGCGAGCAAGAGAGAAAAGAGAGTGGAGGGCGGCGAATTATATATGTATATATGTCGTATTGAATATGTATATCTATTAATTAATAGTATATATACAGCTGGTATACATATATATATATATATGTATATCTGGCAAGAGATTGTAGAAAAGAGGGAGAGAGGCAAGAGAGAAGAAGAGAAGAGAGAGAAAATAGCAATAAAATTCTAACTTTAGCTATAACTTTTTCAAACTATAATTGTATAATGTAAATACATACCATAAATTATTAGTTTATTTGTTTCAATTTATTTATTTATATTTTCCATCTAAAAAAGAGTATTTCTTTACTTTTTTATTTTTATTTTTATGATTGTTCATTTTCAACTTTACACAAGGCATAATTAAAACTATAAGATTAAAGGATATCTTGGTCTATTATACAATTTTTTTTTTAATTTTAACATCAATCATAAGATTCAAAAGCTTCTTTACTTTCTTAAATTTTGTACCAAATCAAAACTATACAAACAAATTAAAACGAAAGGTGTATCATTTTGATAAATTCTCAAAGAGAGAATTAGAGTTTTACTCACATCTTTAATGAATTCAAGAACATATTCGAAGAAATTTCAACTCCCGATTAGAATAGTTTGTGGGTTCGGAACATTTATAGTGGTTGAACAAAATCGACTCTTTCTTATCATCGATGGGCAATGAAAATTCTATATCGCTTCCAACGGATAGAGTATTCAACCAAGAATGTTGTTGCTAGCGATTCTAATTTCATACAGGTGAGTTGCAACCTGCAATCTGAACTGAGGATGGGTCCTAAGGACCAGGATAACCGAAGACCTAAACTAAAATGTACTAGAGTTGATCTTTAAAGCCTGAGCTATGAATTAATTGCAAGATATAAGACTTTCCTATTATAATGGGTTGTTCAAAAGTATTTTCTGTCCTCCCACCAAATATTCGGACAACACATTATAATTATCCAAGAAGATTACTAGAGGAGTGTGATTATCCTAACAGAGCTAATATTTGTGTCAAAGTATGCGAAAGTTTATAATGAGGAGACTCATATAAGTTTGTCCTTATTAATGAAAAGACAAAAGAAAACATGGAGCTTAGCATTTACTATCTAGTTAGAGACCAACATCTTGGGGCTAACGTGAGATCCTTCGAGCATCTATATCTTTAGATTAAAAAAGGGTCTAACTATTGGAATAATGATATCCGTTGCTAATTGAGCCCTTTTTGTTAGTAAAATTAGTGAATTAAGTGAAGGTACGAAAAATGAATAAAAAAGAATAATGATTGGACTGTGTATCTATGTTTAATTTACATAGAAAAGAATGTTCTATCGGAACAATTATTTATTTTAATTTAGTACTTCTCGTTTTTTTTCTCCAAAAAAAATAAAAAAGGAGAGGGGAGGGAGATTGTGGAGAGAAATGACAATAAGATATTGGAATATAAATTTGGAAGAGAAATGTGTTGAAACAAAGATAGTAGTACTCTTCCCCCCCCCCCCCCCCCCCCCCCCC
>DF359202.1:0-16658 GCA_000787875.1 Solanum virginianum | reverse complement strand
TTTTTTTTGGGGGGGGGGGGGGGAAGATGGCGAGAGACATTATTCATGTAGCATTCTTCTGGTATGCCGGCTCATTCTCCATTAAGTTTGGAACTGTTTGATGTATTGACCATTGGGGATCTCTCAGTTATCGGGAAAAAAAGTCGGGTTTTTCTACCTTGAGAGATTTAATTCAAGAACACTTAGAACATTAGGTTCCACTGCATTTTCCCTTGTTGGTATACATAATAGGTCTTCTGTGTTTGCATTACTACTATTCTGAGGCCAGAATGTCAATATGTAGGTTGAGGAACGACAGGTGTCTGTGGACGAATTGCTTGATGCTGATGAAGTTTTCTGTACGGGAACTGCGGTGGTTGTATCTCCAGTTGGTAGCATTACTCATCAAGGAAGAAGGTATACATATTTTATGATTTTGTATTACCCTGCTGTTAATGATGAACTGATGCATCGGTTGGTGATTCCTGTGTAATTGATTGCATGAATGTGTGGATCTAATGGGTTTCTCTATGTGCATGCGCATCTATTTGCTGAATAGAAGTTCTGATTAGAGTTATTTGTGCAGGGTAACATATGGAAATGATGGTGTTGGTATTGTGTCGCAGCAGTTATACTCTGCGCTTACTAGCCTACAAATGGGACTGTCGGAGGATAAGATGGGTTGGATTGTTGAGCTCAAGTGAGCTCTCCAAGCAAGGGTAGTACTTTCTGTTGATGAAAAAATGTTTGACTTGGAAGTTTTAAGACACTTGTGATCCAGAGTTTATCATTGATATTCATCCATGATGCGTGTCAAGTATGTGTGTTTGATATATATCCTTCATCTATAAAAAAGTCGTTTTCACCCCCAAATTTGGTGATTACACTGGTAAAAAAAATTTATTCCGTCGCTGTTATTTGGTTGTTGCAGTAAATACCTTTTCCTCAGAATGCCAATACACAATATGCTTTTGAACTTGGATTGTGAACCAGTAACACGCACCCATGATTATGTGGAAGCCAAAAAGACATTTCAGTGACTTGAATTTACCTTGGCCACTCGTACTATTCAACCAAAAGAATAACTTTTGAGATGCTTTCTTCATTTATGAATTTTATGCAAGATTCAGATTTGCGTGACATTTAAGCGGATACTCTATTCTTTACATACGAAAGACCGATACTTTTAGGGCATAAGCCCCAACTCTTTAGTGTAGTAAAATGTGATGAATTGCAATTATTGATGGGAAAACCGAGAAATTTAACCTCAAAATAAGTTTGAAAAACTGACTTGAGCAGTTTCCTTGCAGACCCTAACTCCTCTCTTTTCTCAGCTTATGATCCCTCAAACGAGCCAAGATTTAGTCAGCTCAGAACGAAAGGTACTAAACATAAACATTCAATCAACAACTACTATGCTAAGAATGAAATGTTAAAGAAGCTCCATACACCTGACTATAAACCATGTCAAAATTAAGGAGCACAACAGAATGATTTACCCCACGGGATCCTTAAATTGCGCATCAAGACTTAATTAACAGAGCTATTGAACAACACCAACCATGTAAAAGTAGTCAACCCATTTAACTACTAAGAATTCTCTTAATTAACTCAGGTAAATCCATAAATATTGACGAAGAACTTGAGATGTTTTCCTAGACTTCTCATGCAATAAACGCATTATGGCTAAGAATGTTTGCCTAAATTTTAGAATAATGACCTCACATTTTAGTAGGCATTTGGAAATTAAAAAATGTGATAATTGAAAAAAAAAGTATGTTTAAAAACTGAAATTGTGTTCAGACATACATTTAACTTAATACAGTTGAAGAAAAAATTTTGAGTAGGAAAAAACCACTTGACCTACTAGCCAAAATCACTTTTTCAAACCTTAAACCAAAAAAGTAGGCTATTTTGGAAACCCGTAGCTCATAAGGGTAAAACATCCTTTTTACTAGGAAAGCCATCTCCCTCATTCAGACCCTGAAGCGTCATGGATCTAATATAAGCCAAAAAGTGCATACAAGCATACACATACAACTTCATAAGCTGAAATAAATCAACAAAATACTAGAATGCCTGAGTCTAGAAACTTACAGAACTGGGGGGAAAGCACAAAAAAACTCAAATTCACTCCTACATAATCCCCAGTATCTTTCAGCAATAAATTGGATTTAACACAAGCAGCAGCAGAACTTAGCATATAAAACCCAAACCACTTTGATATGATCTTTACTTACAACCACAGCTCTTTAATAAACACTACACATTCACAACTGCTAAGAGCGTCTATTCTTACCATTTACAAAATACTTCGAAAGGTATGGAGTTAGCCTGGGACATTTACATGTCCGGGAAGCACCAAACATGGCATACCACCAGTTACGATCAGTTGTTAGCTTGAAAAAACTTGTAGGAAGTCCCCAAAGTTTGAAATGAACAAAACAAACAGCAAATTAGAGGCTCCATTGCAACAAACAGCAAATTAGAGGCTCCATTGCAACTCTTTTCACATCCAGTGATCTCACTACTTCCTTGTTGCCCTAGTTCTTCGAGACCTGCCTTCAGGCTTCCCAGTTTGTTCCGATTCCAAGCTACCATTGTTCCGAGCCTTTCTGCCACTTTCCCCAGAGAGAGTCTCCTGCAGAAGTATGCTTTTATGATTTGTGTTGAACAGAGCATGAAAAAAACAAAAATATGTTTGGGGTTATAAGGGAGGGGGGTGTTGGTAATTCAAAAACTAAATTGAACAGAAAAACCCGATACAACTAGGATAGCATCTTCAATCCAAAGAAGGCAGAGTTTTTATCATACTTCCATCCCAATATAAGTGGACCCAATTTAACTATGCGCACTAGTAGGGGTTTTGCGGTACCTAAATATGCAAAAAGTTGGGAAAACTAAAATTTGTGAAAGATTTCCAACTTTCTTGGTGAGAAAATGAGCCCCATAATAACATCTTTACAGTTGGTTATTAAAAAGGTATTGAATATCATAGGAAAAGTTGGCTTACTAAGAGGGAAAAAGAAAAAGAGCAGCTTGGTGCACAAGCCTCCAACACCCAAGCAGGTTTCAGGGAAGGGCCGCACGACAAGGATTGTGATGCAGACGGCCTATTTTTAGAAAGAGATGATAATTCTAAATGGGATGCACCTATTTTTAGTGCATACGACAAAATAAGGCTTTCCGTCTCGAGCCCCGAAGAGAAATCCTTATCCTTCGGACTCCATACATACACACATTAAGACTATATGTGGGGAACTGCTATCTATGAGGGTTCCCAATTGACAGCTTTCAGCGCATTGCATGTATGCTGACAATGAGCATACATGCAGTGACAATGAGAATACATGCAGTGCAAACGTTGTAAATATTCCACAAATAAAATCACGCAAGTCGATAATTACATATCATCATGAAGAAGTTGCAACACTTGCATGCTTGGACCCATAACTTTAAAGAGAATAGAGCTTACCTGACTTCCTTCCTTGAGTTTTTTTACGTCGATTTCCGTCACTTCATGAACTGTAACGATTTTATCAATATACACAGTTGTTTCCTCTGCAGCAATGGCAGTTTGGTCATGTGGTAATTCTAGGTGTTCAACATCTGGTGCATCCGGTGATGGTGATAATGGACTAGAAAGAAGCAGAATATAAATGATGTCAACAAACCAATATTCAATTTCTATTTAATGACATACAGAAGGGGAAGTGGGATAACAGAAAAGCATGGCTACTTGACATGTCAGTTATAAAGAGCAGAGATATACCTCGAGGCACCATTCTCGGTCAATTGAGATATAACATCCCCATCTTCCCTCCGCCTTTTGTTACTTGGTGTACGGTCAAGCAATGTATCAGCACATCTCTTAAGCCACGAGAATGGAGTAGAGAGAGGAGAAGATGAATTTTCATTCTCTTTCACAATAGAAGAAATATCTTTTCTAACACCATTATTACAATTCCCATCCCGACCAGAACCCAGAGCTGAGACATTCTTTGAAAATCTTTTTGCAGAAGGTTTATGTTCATTGGATGGTAGACCAGAATGCAACTTTTTGGGTGTGGCAATACGATCTGGTATAATCTTAACATCCTCCAGTTTCTTCAACTGCTCAATCTGAGCAAGAATCTCCTTCCTATCAGCATGAAGTAATTCCCTTTGTTTCTCTAGTTTCAGCCTCTGCACCTTAAGTTCTTCAATAGCATTATTTAGCTCTGCCCACTCCTTATCCCTTCTCTCGCGGTCCAAATTGATCTCTTTTCTCTCAGCATCTAGTTTCTTCAATTCCAAGCCAACATGCTCCAATTCCTTTTCCACAGTCTCCCTGAGAGATGCAATATCCTGAAGTTCTCTTTTCTGATGTTCCTCAAAGGCTTTCTCCTTTTCCTTCAGGTCAGTTTCTATTTCTTCACGCCTTTTTTCAATGCGGTTCTCTAGCTCCTTTTTCTGCATGTCGACATCAAGCAAAAAGTTTTCACGTTCTTTCTGAATTTTGTTAAACCATTCCGCACGTTCACTTTCAATCTCATGCATGAAGGTTTCACGATCACGAGAAAGTGACTCCAGATTTTGCTTGTATTCTTCTTGAATTGCATTTTTCTCTGCTTTCAGGCTGTCACGGCTATCCTTGAGAAGCTTAGAAATGGCAAATTTCTCTTCGGCCACACGTGCAGCTTCCTTCTGCAACTCTTCTCGTTTTTCATCAATTACCTCCCATTCAGTCTCAAATTTAGCTTTCTCTGCTTTCAACCGATCTGCCTCCTTTTCAATTTCTTCCTTCTCCTTTCTAATCATATCAATCTCTTGCTTTAGCCTTGTTTCCAGAATCAGCAACTCTTGAGTTTCACTTTTCATAGCCTCCACTGTTTCTTCCTCATGGTCGACGCATTTTCTTCTCTCGTCGAGCATTTTCAGAGATTTTTCAAGATCATTTCTCATTTTGCTGATCCCTTCCCTTTCTTGCTGCAGAACTGTTCTCTGCAACTCTAGCTCGTTTTCAGCAGCTTGGAGGTTTCTTTCTTTTTCCTCAATCACATGTACCCTGTCTTCCAACTCTTTCTCCTTCTCAGCTAGTATTTTTGATTGCCTCTCCAAATCATATTCCTTGTCAGTAATTATCTCCTCCCGAGACTTAATATCCATATCTTTCAACTCCCAAGCCCGCCTCTTGGTCTGGATCTCATCTTCCACCAATTTCCGTTTTGCTTCCAACTCTGCCTCAATAGAAGATATCTTAGTTACCAATGTGGCCTCCTGGTTAACCATAACCTGCTTAATGCCATTCTGCATGGTTCATCACAGTAAGAAGATAAATAAATCTAAAAAAGTAAAGGATAAAACCATAGTTATCTTTTGCGCCAAAACTTACAGTCTCCTTGCTTTGCAATTTCCCCTGTAATAGCAGTAGTTCTTCCTCTTTCTTGTTAAGTTTGTGTTCCTTATTGATTATGGCCTATGATATATCCAGCAATTGCTTAAATGAATTCTTCAATATCTTTCACCAGGATAAAAAAAGCATACATAATAAGCACAATATTATGAAACAAAAAAGAAAAGAGGCTCACTTCTTCTCTTGCTGATAGAGACTTCAACTTCACCTCCAGATTGCGTTTTCCCTCGTTCAGGGATTTGACGTCATTCTCCAAGTTTAATTTTTCACCTTCCAAGTCTTTCTCACGTCTGTTCAGTTCTGCAGATCTGCTAAATATAAATTCTTCTCTCTTATTGAGCAAAGCCTGAGCATCAAGTAACTCTTCTTGAGACCGCTGAAGAGTTTTCAGCCTTTCAGATAAAGATTGTCTCTCCAGATGGATCTCTTTCTCTTTAGCTTCACAACTGACAGATCAAAAGAAAGCAAACTAATCATGTGCATGAGGATAATAATAGCACAAGTGCCTCCATAGAGGATATGTTCATTCCTACCTACACTACCTACAGATATGATCACTCTTCTGTTAGTTGAGAGGAACAACAAATTGATCCCTTTGGGGCGGACAATTCACATAATTACATATCTAAGCGTCAATAAACATGAATGCAAAATCCCTTTTTTTAGGATAGAAATTCTATTAATAAAAATTAGCACCAGGTGGGTGGAGAAAGTAACCTTATCAAAAGAAAGAAAAAAAAAAAGAAATACACCCAAAATATCAATAAATTTCATTCCTTTAAGTTAAGCAACTAATCTATGAAGTCCAGTCAACAACATCATACCCATTGTAAACCCATAAGTGGGGTTTGGGAGAAAGTATGGTGTCTGGGAGAAAGTATGAGGTACATAGACCTTATCTACTTTTATGAAATCCAGTCTACTGTTAAAACATTTAAAACAGTCTTTCTATGCCATAAGCTCATATTCATGAACACCCAAATTGAACAGAAGACAAAGGTAAATCACTATCCTCAAAAACATCCATGATTTCCTTCTAAACAGACTGTTCAAAATTCCTAAACAAATCTGTTATGTGGGTCAACCACACATTACGGATTCTACAGCTTTGTCACTAAACAAAAGTCCTGACGAGCTCAAAGTAAATGGCATCTTAGCAAACAAGGAACAACACATGCAAGCAGTTGAACCTGAATGGTCTTTTGAGAACCTAACTACTATGCAAACATGAGCTCAGCAACCATCAAACCACACTAGAAACAGAAGAACATGAATAAACTTTAAGCACATACTCTGACTTGAATAATAATGTCTGTCTCCTAAGATCATCTTCTCGTGACTCAACTTCACGTAATTTTCTTTCTGCGGTACGATGATAAAGGCTGGCTTCTGCTTCCAAGGATTCAGCTTTATGCAACTTCCCCTCTGCTTCAGCATACTTCTTCTGAGCATTCTCCATCATACTTTGTGCTTCAGCCAATTTATTGTCAGAGGCAACTTTTGCTTCAGCACATTCTGCTCGCATCTCATGCAAAGCTTTCTCAATCTGTTTACAAAACATGTCAGCAAGAAAATGAAAGAATATGGCAAAACAAATAAGCAAAGTAATCATACATTTGCAACACATTCTTTCTCAATTCCAAGAGCTTTCTTCAGATTAGCTTCATTTTTCTTAGCCTCAGCCATATCAGAAAGACGTGCAGCTTGTTCACGCTTGTACAAGAGTTCAGCTGACTGAGAAGCTGCTTTAAGTTGCTCATTCTTAGAAACCCACTCCTTCCTCTCCAGGATGAGAAGCCCCATCTGATATTGATGGTCATACAGCTACATCCAGAATAGAGATGCAATCATGAACCAAGTTAGCAAAATAGACAGTAGAAGCCTAGTTTTTTAGGATTGGTCCATCTGTTCAGTCAAATTAATATCCCTAAAAGAGTAGAAAGAACATAACTAGAGGAACTTGGGCAAATTAAACTTAAGGTACATTTAGTATGGAAGAAGATGGTTTCCAAACAATGTTATCCGTGAAAATTTATTTCATTTTCTACAATTTAAGGCAATCAATTACTGGAAAACATTTTTCCTCGATGAAACCATTTTCCAGTAAAAAATATTATGCTATAACAAATGCACCGCAACGACAAAGCGGCATGAACAAAGACGATGTCCTGCTCATACTCATTTATTTAAATTCAAACAAAGAAAAATCAGCCTTAAAAGCTGATTTTCCCTTTTGGCGTCTACTAACAGACGGAACAAAACAATCCCTTAACGAAAACAATGAGTGCATATGCAGTAAAATCGACCCCCCAAAAAGGAAGGTACATAATTAACTAATCAAAATGTAAATTAATGAGTCCCAAAATGAACAGACCTCAGTTTCGAGTTTGGCAATATAGGCAATAAGAGCTGCTTTGTCTCTGCGTTTAATGGAATCCTCATCAAATCCAGCTTCACGGAGTCGCTTCCATATGACTTTATCAGTCAAAGGGGTTTTCGGAACCCCAACTGAAGCAGAAATAGGGGTCGGATTCACCGGGGTCAAAGCCAATCTCCCTGACCCAGGACTCGCCATTCTTGATTTCTCCTCACAGCTAACAACTCTACAAAAAGAAAAATCCAAGATTTCACTTTTTCTTGAGAAATTTATCAATTTCTTGAGTTTACTATCCCTTCACAAGAACAATGGTATGCTAATGGTGGCCTCCACACAGACTTTTTGTGCTTTCCTTCTTTCCCTTTTTCTCTCTCTCTCTCTCTTTTCACTCACTCTTTGCTTTGTTGGCTCTGATTTTTTCTCTTTCTATATGTAAAAAAAGTGGACATGGCTGCTCCACCGTTTGACGAGTTGGAATTGATTTGAACTCTCTTGAAAACTGCACTGCGTTCTTTTTAGCTTATGTGATAAGCTAAACTTCTAACGACAGCGTTTCATGGTATAATCTTTATACAACTGAGTAGTTTAAAAAAGGAAGAGAAAATTGTATTACCTTTATTAGCAGCTAATTTTGAAATTTAAAACTCTCAATTTATTGGTTTGTTAATGGAAACCTTAGCTGGCAACGGCTCTAATCCAGATTAGCGAGAGGGTAAATTTTTATGTTTTTCAAAATAATAAATCATGCTTCCATCCCTTTTAATTATCTTAATTTTAAAGTAATAAAATCTTACCTATAAATATCTTTTGGTAAATAAAATTTTATATATGTTGCGTAATACTATATATTAAAGTCATTGTCAAGTATAATTTCCACACCCGAATGGCTAAATATTCCAAAAGGATTATTAAATTCTAGCCTCCAAAGTCAACCAAGTTTACTGAGGTGATTAACAAAACTGTGGATACTGTATCGATCTACTCTTTCTTTTCTTTTTCTTTTTCTTTTTCTTTTTAAGAAATTACTTTAATGGTAAAGAAAAAAAGTTTACAATAACCTTTAACTTTTTAAAAAATCTAACTAAAATTCAAATTTACTTAAATTGTAAAATTAAGAACTTAAAACCCTATAATCTATCAAAGTTGCGGGTTCATTGAGAATAAAATAAAGTTTAAAATTTTCACTTTAACCATGGCAATACGCGCTAAGTTTATAAGCATTCAATTACAATTACAATTACATTTTAGAGTAGTCAGTGAAATTTATAGTTAGATCAAAATTATAGTTTGATCTGATGCCATTTAATAATGTACTATATTTATACTAATGCATTGACTACAATAACATGCATGTTGTGCTGCCAAACATGTGCTTGTTGCAAAATTTTGATCCAGAACGTTTATTGAAAAGAACATTAATTAATTAACATTGTTGCCTTAAGGTAGCTAAATAATTTCATTAAACTGATAATTATGAAATAACACTCAAAACAACTTTAGCTAATATAGTTGGTGTTGATTGATGAACTATATTCAGTACTTCCTCCTTACTAAAAGAATACTGAGACTCAACATAGTAAATACAACGTAAAAGAAGAGTAAAGATTCAGTAAATACATAGAATCAGTTAGTGTAAGGTATAAAGAATAATAATCCTAGCATAAAATGCAAGATTATTTTATTCTGTGTTTGGTTGAAAATATTAACTGATACTTAGATTATTTATTCTACCATTTATACTTTAGTGATGAGATAAGTCATTTCATAGACATGATGGAATATCTTATCCGAGATAACTTATTCTGAGATGAATAATCCCAGGTTAACTTGTTCTCAACCAAACCAAACGACCCCTAAAAGTTAAAAGCAATATGTACAATGACAAAAACGACAAATAAAAGATAGATTTGGAAGTTTCCTGATGACGAAAAATATTATCTACATGCTGGAAATGACCGCCTTTTCATCATAGTACTCATCCAACCAGCCCCTGATCAGCTTAATCTCAGTTGACCTTTGATCCAGAAGCCAATCAGGATCTTCGGCAGTTGCAGCACGCAGATCTATGTGATGGGCACCTAAAACATAACAAAAAATAAGTAAAGTTGAACAAGCGTTCTCAGACATTTACCAACAATGAATAGAAACATATATATTGATGTTGAAGCCATTTTATCCAGTGGACAGCAATAAAGAAAAATGAAATGCATCCTGCCCTCAAGTTTGTTGGTAAAACCCATTACTTTCCTACATGGTAGCCTTGTTTAGACATATTATTTGGTTGAAGTTGAAGAAATGAGTATTTGGATGAAGTTGAAAAAGCAAATGTGTTTGGACATGAATTTCATTACGAAAAAAAGGTTGAAGTTTTGTGAGTTAAAATCCATTATTTCACTTGAAATGCTCCTCAAACCAATTTTTCAGCTTCAAATCTCGATTTTAAGTTGAAGCGGCGAAGCTACAAAACAAAACTTCATCTGTACAAATAATATTTAATCATAGATTAGCTATGTCCAACCGTAGAGGTGCTAAGCAGGAAGCAATATCTAATGAGCAGTGTGATATGACCTGAAAAATCAAGAGACTCAAAAAGACCCTGAATACAAGATGATTACTGGATATTTTCTCAAACACCAGTGAACACTAGAGAAGACTGAGGGACAGAAAGTTGATCAACTACAACGAAATGAAAGTTGATCATAATCTTATGTTCAATCAATGGCTCATCAACTAGCAAATGTTTCTGTGATATCATCTCAAGTCCATGAACTTTCAGAGTAAACAAATATAAGGTATAATAGAGAGTACAAACACAAATGACGGATATAATTGGTGGATAGATGAAAAAACAAAAGATAACAGGGGCCTAAGAATGGAGTTCCTTCTCTCAAGACAAATTATTTCCTCCAGAAGTTGGGTTCTGTCTAAAGGGCATTTTTGTTACCTGCTCACATAAACTTTAATAAACCTGCCCTCTCATTGTCAAAACTTTCATCACATAAATAGTTGACGTTATGTTACCGCAACTTTCTTGTTCTCTTCTACATTACTGTTTTTGTACTTTCCATATGTGATTTTTTATTATGCTATAGTTGAGGCGAGGGTTCATCAAAAACATCTTCTCTACCTTCAGAAGGTAGGGGTAAGGCTGTGTGTACGCCACCCTCCCCAGATCCTACTTGTGGGATTACATTGGGTATGGTGTTGTAATGTTGTGGAGAAACTAATAGAGTATCAGTAGCTGAACTTCATCAAGTTGAATTTCAATAAAAAGACCTAAGCACCTAAATATCTGCCCGCTCATCAGCTATAAATGTGGAAAGAAAAAGCAGGAGCCATCACAAAGTTGCAGTCAAAATACAAAATAGAAGAAACCATAAAAAGAAGAAAGAAATTCTCCAAATGATTGTCATTCTCACTGAAAAACATGTCAGCTGTGGCACTTAAAATTGTAATAATGTGCTTACCCCAGCGTGGGGCATTAACAGGATTAATAGTAAATTCAACCAAAGGAAGAATGGGAGCGATGGTCATAATTGGTATCAATCATGATTGTTTGAATAACCAATCGGAGGATGAGCCAATGAGGTAACTGACACTTTACACGTCAATGCAGAAAACAGAAATAATAACTGCTTATCCAATAAAATTGGTGATTGCTTAAGATAAAAGATGACAGATTATTACACTGTTACAGTGTTACTTATATCCAAGAGTGATGCTGGTGAGAAATTATATAAAAAGCAGTTAGAGAATTACCTTTCTCGGTTACTAGCGCAACTATAGTTTCTGATACATCCTCCAGAACACTACAAAAAAGTTTGACTTATAATTTTAGTTAAAACTTTTAGATTCAGTTCCATAGTCTACATAAGAAACTAAAAGGTAAAAGAATACCTGCCACCACTCCAGGGATCTAACAGGCCATTTGAGAATATGATGTTACTCCCAAAAGCTTTAAGCGCATTCTTGAATGCCTTCAGCGCAAGAATAGCAAATACCTCAAATTAGGGAGCTGAAGGAAAATAAAAACAAGAAACCACGCAGTTTAGAACCATTACTACACCTACACTCTTTGATCCTGGACAACGTCCAACCACAGGAAATACCATTGAGATCCATATTCTATGCATCTTCCAAATAAACAAATTTACTATACACTGAGTAATATAAACATAAACAAACTATTTAATCCTTAGAAAATTTTAAAATACTCTCATTTTCTTATAAAACTAAAAAGTATCAAAATAGTTATCTCCCTTGATATCCAATCCACACCTACAAGAATGTGAAACTGTCATAAGTTCAATGAGAGAGTGCAGTAACCAATTGATCACATCATTTGGACCACAAAAGCTCTTTTTTTTTTAAACTCTACACACGGATTGTACAATTTCTATGGAACTCTAAAAGATATACAGAGAATTGACGAAGTTTTGCACAGTGTCATACATGTCCACCAAATTCAGTTGTTATCCATGTCGGCCTGGGTTTGACATGAAAATCTTTCCAGCACTGCTCTTCATTCGACATTGGGTCATAATAGAACTCTGGAAACATACTAGTTGACCTGTTGCTTGCCATAGGCATAACCATCTCAGTGCATGCCTGTAGACATCGTATGAAAGATATAAGCGCAACCTAGAGTAGAAGAATTTCGATAGATCCACATCTTTGTATGATTTAAGAACTCAAGTTATGAACAACTAAGCAAGAGCGTGTATATTTATCATCACCGTACCTGCCAATTCCAACCACTCATACCATGAGGATCATCGTTTAGATCGAAACATTCGACTTTTCCAGTGTAATTATAATATACACTAATTCCTTCAAATATACGCTGCAACACACTAGCACCATCAGGCAAACTATCAATCTTCCTGCAAACCTGAAAGCAAAGGGGTTGGAAGATGTTATTCACCGGAAAGAAACTTCTCCACAGAATTCACTACTTTGCTCCACACAATTGACTACATGTTGATCACCATGCAGGGAAAAGACACATGTTATCTGCTACATAGTATCAATTGAGATGTAAATGTTTTTCCTCATAAAGATAGCTTCTGCATGCTTTAATGTAATCCTGAAAATACAGGTTGCTTTGCGGAGAGTATAAGGTCCAGTGCCAACCTCTTTTATGGGGCTTCCAGGTAAAGGCATCAAGAAGTCGGTAGGATAGGGGTAGTTGGCCATTGCCAAATAACTATAGGCAGATTCTAACCAGTTAGACAGACTGTCAGCACTGTCCAGTTCCCTGCCAGTCACAAAATCAAATCAAATTGCCTCAACATGAAACTTGAATCTTAAAATTCTGTAGGTCAATGAGACCGTTGTCTAACAAGACAGCAAATTGTGGTGCCATAGGCATCTTACCTACAAATGCGGAAAGTCTTTGTTAGTTGTGCAAGTCCACCATTTAACAGTCCCACCTTGTTAATCACATCCCACGACTCTTTGATAGTGTCGAAGCAACTCGTACTCTCGCGCTGCAGAAGGTGATACAACAAAGATGTCATAAATGCTAAACCAGAGCTTTAGGAATGGAATTACAAGAACTAGATTAGTGAAGGATCCCTATCCGTATTTGGGAAGATATAAACCTGGATCCAGTCAGTCAAATGTGATTGGATTTTCGGCAAGTCTATACTAGATCCAATTTATGGGGTTGAAATTAGTATTAATGTGAAATAGGTATCAGTCCTGAAGTGGATGGTGTAAAACTTTGCAATGATTTGTAAATCTGTTTTATAGTCTATAAATTACAATGAATAATATAGTGTTGTACATTGAACATTTACATAGGTAAATGTGCTCTAAATCTGAATTATAGGTAAATTTTTCTAACTAGGATCAATTTCAGTCCTATTTATCTCCAACTTTTAGGCATATAAGATTTGAAGGAAAATAGTCTTCAATTGCACAAAAGTTGTGCAGATAACTGGCAAAATTGCTCTACCACTCTACAAATGGACGCTAGATAAGTGCCTTCACTTCATCAAATTCAAAGCAAGCAAATGAAGTAGACCAAATCTAACAAGGTTCCCCCCAACCCAAACTTTTTTTTAAAAAAAAAAAAAACTTCCAATAAGACATTTTATTTGGTTAAAATTTATCAAATAAGATCTGATCCTACTCTGAGAATTTCCCAAATAGACACTGGTTAATTTAGATATCTCTAGAGATAGAAACTCCTTACGGACCCTAAAATCATTGGAGACAATATTATAAAAGGTATCTGGTGGCACAAGATCTTCAAACTGAAGAATTGGCGCAGAAGAAGCAAGTGCACCGATGGAAATATGGGGATATTTGAGCCTCATCCACGCTGCAAGCACTGTTTCAAACACAAGAAAATAGAGAACCTCTGAGTGAAGCAAAACTCATAAGATTGAGGGAAAACAAGTTCCCAGAATATATACTAGCATAGTAAAAATTACTGCTGTACTAAACTACTAAATGCTACATTACTTACTTCCACCATATGATCCACCAAATAACACAACAGGGCATGCCTGTGCAGATAAATTTCTTTTAAGCTCAGTGATTAACACAGCATAATCAGCTAGCGCTTGTTCAGCTGTTAGATACGACAAAGTTGTAGCATTTTTATATGCTTCTTCCTTACTTCCATACGGCATTGACTCCCCATAGTATCGATGCTGCAAAAATCAAATTGTAATAAATTTCAATCATATAACAATGAAGTTAATTCTTAATTACAACTAATCTACATTGTTGAGGGGAAATGGACTACATTTTCTCCATTAAGTGTCTAATGATCTTATCAGCTTTCTGATTCATTTAACTACATCTCCTCTTATGAAGTCTTAACAACCTGCAAGATGTAGGTTGGCAATCATCCATCAGCATCTCCTTTTGTGGAGTCCTGAGAATCTCCAAATTTTTGGGCTCAGCCAGCCCAAAACTGACCCTCAGCATGGTATGATACTATTCATTTTGGACAGAGCCTGCACTTTTTCCAAAAATTTTGCCATTTAAGAGTATGTTTAGCTTCTATTTCTCATCAAATTCTAATATAGGACCCTTTTTGACCCTCAACATAAGCTTGTCCTAGGCTAATGTTCCAGGGGATTTACCATCATGGGGCTTGTTCTGAAGCTATTCAAGCAACTACTTCATTGTAAACAACAAAGATGAATGCTTTATGAGGAAAATAAGAATAATGACAAGTATTCCACCTCGGGGAAGATAACCATGGCGCCGAAACGAGGAGCAATTTCCCAGACGAAACCTGTATTGGCAGCGAACCATTCTATATCACCTTCATTCCCACAGTAGAGGAAAATAGGGCCCAACCGAGAGGGACCCACCCAGTGTTGGGTATTGATTAGGTAACGCTGTGAAAACGAAGGTAAATCAGCAAAACTGAAGTGATCGAGCTTCTGCTGGAAATATTTGGTCTCATACTGGTACGTTGGGGCTCTGCTTTTAGCAAGAGGAGAACTTGTTCTGCTTGAACTCCAGAAATTGCCGAGATAACGAGCACCATTCAGTTGAATAGCTGATGTTTGACATAAAAATAAGATAGTAACTAGTATGAGAATAGGGTAGAGAAATGGCGAACGAATTGACATTTTTGCTGGAGTTTTTGTGTTCAGAAATACTGCAAACCCCAAAACCTTCGCTATTTACTCTATATTCCACTAACCTTCTTCAAATACGTGTCCCACTATAACTCTAATAACACTTGTTAGTTCTGCTTTCTGCTTTCATCATTTTTATGTGATGATATTATAGGCCCATGACACTATGGGCCTGTTTGGAAAGTCATGGTTGAATGTGGTATAATTAGGTCTAATTAAGGAAAAATAATATAATTAAATAAATATATGATACAAATTTATATTATATAAATATAGTTTAAAAAATTATAATTTATAGCTATAATTAAGATTTTATTATTATTTTCTCTCTCCTCGCTTCCTCTCTCTGCAATTTCTTGCAGATATACAATTATAAATATATACCAGCAGCATATATACAATTATTTTGACAGATATATATAGTTAATTCGACAAATATACATATACAATTCGCCTCTCTCCTCCCTCTCTCAATCTCACTTGTCATATATATAATACACATATATAATTATTTGACAGATATACACATACATATACAATTATTTGATATATATATATATATATATATATATATATATATATATATATATATATATATATATATACATACAATTTGATAAATACACACACATATACAAATTTTTTATATATATATATATATATATATATATATATATATATATATATATATATGTATATGTACATACAATTTGATAAATATACATATACAATAAAATATAACTATTTGACCATATTAAGTTGCAAGCCTGATTATTTGTGAAAATTCTCCTCTAATTATTTGCTTAATAATTATATTTGGTTAGTAAATAATTGTGTGTAGTTACACTTTTTCATGGACTTTTTGGAAAAGTCATATATAATTTAATTTGATATAGTTAGGTGTAATTACAATATTTGATATATTTGATTGCTCAATAATTATATTTAGTTGGTAGATAATTGGGTGTAATTACACTCTCTTTGATTCACAGGAGAGACTGTAAATTACTAATAATTACATGATATAATTATTAATTATTTATTTTTTAATTTCTTTCTTTTATTTCTATTTTAATTTCTATTGTTTTAATTTTTTTTACTTTTAATATAACCTTGTAATTACAATTATGTTATTTGAATTACACATATGTAATCAAACAACACACTTATAATTACAAATAGGAATTATTAGGCTATTAATCACTACCTAATAATTATACTAATTTCAATTACTACATGGCTTACCAAACTGTCAGGACCCACCTAGGGCCATGACCCGTGCCCTTTAGAGACACCCTAT
>DF359203.1:88939-103935 GCA_000787875.1 Solanum virginianum | reverse complement strand
TGTCAAAGTAACTCCCAATCCAAAAAGACTCCAAGTTACCTCTCCGGTGGCACCAAATCTACAAGTAGCAATACATATGCCCATTATTAGCTTCTAATCCTCCTTTAAGATTTACAAAAATTTCGCCAGAGTCTTCCCTTAAAATAGACCATCCCGGGGGTTTCATCTAGACCCCGAACAATCAACAACAACAACAACCACAACAAGGGATGACACTAAACTAAAACAAGACACAAAACCTTCCTTAGTTCCTCAACTAATCTTGACAATAAGTAAACTGAAAACAGGGAAGTAAACCTTGTACATTTACAACCTTAACAAATTCAAATATTCCTACAAGGCTCAAGAATCCAATAGTACCATTAAAACGCCAAATGGAGACTTAAAACGCTAGAACGCGAAATGCTCTTCTTCCTTCCCTATTTCGAAAAACTGGTAGCTGCTCACATTAAAACGCCAAATGGAGACTTAAAACGCTAGAACGCAAAATGCTCTTATTCCTTCCCTATTTCCCCATAACTGGCAGCTGCTCACACCATACATAACTGACATGCTAAACCGCCTCAATATGCTCCAAGAATCACAACGCAACACTCCAATGCTCGATGAGAGCCCACAATACCAAAATGCTACAAATTCCTCATTCTAGGCCCCATAACTTGCTAATCAAACTTATTTCTTGCTTATACTGAAAAACAGGGGCACATTTTAAACCCACAATACACAAAGATATCAAATTACAATAATTTGGAACTTATACAAGCTTATGTCCCCAAATTCGAAATTTCACTCTACAAACTTCATTTTCAACTAACCAATCAAATTTTCTTGGTTATTTATTCAAAATAACATCATTCAAGACCATAGAATTTATTAAAATAACTCATAAGATGAAGAATCACAACTTACCTCATAACCCTTTTCAACACTTCAAATCTGCACCCACGAAAATCTACGGGTTTTCTCGACAAACCAAACCTTCTACAACTCTTGAAGGATCCCATATACCAAGCTTTAAGCCTTAGAATTGAAGAAACAATTAAAAACAATAAATTTTTATGATCACTGTAGCAAACCCGAGAACAAAAGTACTGTAGCTCTCAGGTCTTTATTTTTTCCAAGTATGGGAAAAGTTTTGTTCTCCCTTGAACCTATATAGGTATATATCATACCCTTGGCCCTTTTTGTGACTTAATTTCATGAAATAACTTAATAACAAATGGTCAAGGCCCTTATAATGAAATGAACTCTTGGTTAACAAGACTTGCACCAATCACAAAGTCTTACACTTAGCTTCAAAAATTTTTTTTTTTCCATCACGTCACTTGCAATTTACTTAATGAAAGGTTTACTAACCTTGGTCTTATAGGTGTACACTTGTACAAGAAAAAATGTCCATTAGCTTCAAAAAAAAAAATTTCCATCACGTCACTTGCAATTTACTTAATGAAAGGTTTACTAACCTTGGTCTTATAGGTGTACACTTGTACAAGAAAAAATGTCCATAAGCTCCTATTCACAAACCTCAACAAAGATCTCAATTAAACTTTCAAATTCCTCAAAAGTGCACTTAAGTGCCAAACACCTTGAAAGTGATACTAGCGACCTCAAATGTTAGCTATGGTACCAAAACACAATTGTGCGGGTTCTAACATCGCCTCTACTCACTATCTACTACTTTCAGAATATAGTCTTTGTTACTTTGATTTTTATTTACTTATTTGATTAGTATGCGTGTTGTATGGGTTTCTCTAGAGCGTATCTCCTTGATCGTTATAACTTAGTGAGTTATTAGTTTTTGAGTTTAGTGGCATCAGGATCTAATGGTGGACTAGGGTCATGTTGTTAATTGGGGTCGGCGGTAAGGGGCAGGGGTGATAAGAGGGGTAGGGGCTTATTTGAATTAAGGGTAAAGTCGTAGAATATAGGATCAATTGCAGGGAAATTCATATGGCTAATGAAGTGTCTTAAGAGGAAACATATTAATGTAGCGTGTGTTCAGGGGACCAGATGGGTAGGTATCAAAGCTCTGGACGTAAATGAGTTCAAGTTATGGTATTCGGGTGGTTCTAGGGATAGAAATGGTGTAGGTATCCTAGTAGACGAGGACCTTAGGGAATATGTGGTTGAGGTAGGTTTAATGATAGGATGATGTATGTCAAACTTATGGTTGGTAGGCATGCAGTGAATGTAGTTAGTGCCTATGCGCTCTTTTGGGAAGAGTTGGATGAGGTTGTGAGAGGCATATTAGAGACAAAAAAAAATCCTCATAGGGGTGATTTTAATGGGCATATTGGGGCAACCACTAGCGGGATTGAAGATGTTCATGGAGGCTTTGATTTTGGAGAAATGAATGAAGGTAAGATGTCTCTCTTGGATTTTACCAAAGCCTTTGAGTTAGTTATCGCTAACTCATATTTTCTAAAGAGGAAAAATCACTTGATTACCTTTCGTAGGACAGTAGCTAAGACTTAGATTGATTACTTACTTTTCCGAAAGGGTGATAAAAGCCTTTGTAAGAATTGCAAGGTTATTTGAGTGAAAATATTTTCACTCAGCATAGGCTTCTAATGATGGATTTAGAGATTAAGAGAGAAAAGAAGAAGAAGGCTGTTAATTGCCTACCGAGGATTAGATGGGGAGGCCTGACTCCTGCCCTTACACGAGAGATGGAAGAAAGGCTGAGTATTTAGAGGCTTGGAGTAGTGGCGGAGATGTGAACAATATGTGGGACACTACTGCTGGTTGTATTAGAAAAATAGCTACCGAGGTACTAAGGGTTTCAAGAGGGACCTTTGGTAGATGTCGAGGCGATTGGTGGTGGAATGACGAAGTCTAAGGCAAGGTGAAAGCTAAGAAGATTTCATATACGAAATGATTGGAGTGTAGGGATGAGGATGAAAAGTGAAGGCTTAAGGAGATCTACAAGTCGGCAAAGACAGAAGCGAAGATGGCAGTGAGAAGTGCTAAGACAACAGTGTTTAAGTACCTATATATGGAGCTAAGTGATAAAGGTGGGGATAAGAGATTGTATAGACTCGCTAAAGAGAGAGAAAGGAGAACGTGCGACTTGGACCAAGTGAAGTGCATCAAGGATGAGAAAGGTGAGGTGTTGGTGGATGAGTGTTCCATTAAGCTAAGGTAGCAAGCTTAGTTTCATAAACTCTTAAATGAAAAAAAGAGATAGAGATATTGAGTTGGCACACTCCGAAAGTCATCAAGATTTTGGTTATTTCAGGTGGTTCAGAGTTGAGAAGGTTAGATATGCTATTAGTAGGATAAAGAAAGGGAGGGCGATCAGACCTGATGAGACCCCGGTCGAATTTTAGAAGAATATGGTCGAGGATGACATAGAGGGTTGACTAGACTATTCAATGCTATCATGAAGACTGCCAAGATACCTAATGAATGAAGGAGGAGTACAATGGTTCCATTGTACAAAAATAAGGGTAATACTCAAAAATGTAACAATTACAGGGGTATCAAGTTGTTAAGACATACTATGAAGGTCTGGTAGAGAGTAGTGGAGATAAGGGTGATAAAAGAAGTGTATTTTAGAAAATAAGTTCAGATTCATGCCAGGCCGGTCAACTAATGAAGCAATTTATCTTGTTCAGAGATTAGTGGAGAAATATAGGAAAATAAAGAAAGATCTTCATATGGTGTTAATTGACCTCGAGAAGGCCTATGACAAAGTCCTAAGGGATGTCCTATAGAGGTTTCTAGAGGTAAAAAGTATTCCAATAGTGTATATTAGGGTGATAAAAGACCTATATAATGGATCCAAAACTCGGGTACGAATGGTGGGAGGAGACTCAGAGTATTTTCCTGTTGAGATGGGACTTCATCAAGAATCTGTGTTAAGCTTATTTCTGTTCGCCTTGTTGATGGATGAGCTGACATGGTCCATTCAAGAGGAGGTTTCATGATGTATGCTATTTGCAAACGACATAGTACTAATTGATGAGACTCGGGCTAAAGTTAATAATAGATTAGAGGTTTGAAGGTACGCTTTGGAATCCAAAGGGTTTAAACTAAGCAGGCCAAAAATAAAATACTTGAAGTGCAAATTTAGTGTTGTGAGGAATAAAGCAGACATTGATGTGAGGCTTGCCACTAAACCTATTCCCAGGAGAGAAAACTTTAAATATCTTGGGTCCATCATCCAGAGTAGTGGAGATACCGATAAAGATGTCACACATCGTATTGGGGCAGTATGGACGAAATAGAGGCTTGCCTCTGGAGTATTGTGTGATAAGAATATACCACCTAAACTCAAAGGTAAGTTATACAAGATGATGGGTTTTACAGGATGATGGTTAGACCGTCTTTGCTGTATGAGGTAGAGCATTGGCCAATCAAAAACTCACATATTCAGAAGATGCATGTTGCGAAGATAAGGATGTTGAGATGAATATGTAGGCATACTAGGTGTGATAAGATTAGGAATAAGACCATTCAGGAGAAGCTCAAGGTCGTCCTTGTGGCTGATAAGATTAGAAAAATGAGATTACGATGGTTTGGAGATGTGTAGAGAAGGAGTACTGATGATCCTGTTAGGAGGTGTGAGAGGTTGGATGTAGGAGTTTCACAGAGGAGTAGAGGTGGACCGAAAAAGTATTGGATCCTATATTTGTTTACTTTTAGCGTATTTACATTGCTTTTATATCTTGTGTTATTATTATCCATCCTTATATGTTAGTTTTATCGTACTTGCATACTATCATGTACTTTTCTTATTAGTTGCTCTTTCTGTTCCCTGTCTTTTCCTTTCTTTTTTCTCCATACCTAGTTTATCTGCTTATGGATTTTTGTGACGACGGTTCTCAAGAAATAACCTCTCTACTCTATGAGGTAGTGGTAAGATCTGCGTATATTCTACCCTCCCCAGACCCCTTTATAATAAATAGACTGATTTTAAATATTGTCTTGATTACAAATAAGATGGTGGATACTAGAACAAGAACTGAGGAGCCTAATATATTACGTAAATTGAATATAGAGAAAGCGTATAATCATCTCAACTAAATTTTCCTCGTAGATACTTTGAGACAATTAGGTTGCATTGTCAGATGGGTAGGCTAAATAAAAATTATATCAACATAGTAAAATTTTCAGTCCTTGATAATATGTCTCCAGTTGATTTCTTTCCTTCGGCGAGGAGTTTGAGACAAGAAGATCCTTTATCTCTTTTTCCTTTTTATTATTACTATGGATGGACTTCATAATATGCTTAACAAGGCTAAGGAGTAGAATTATATCAGGGACTTCAAGGAAGGATGAATATTACTATGAAGACTTTATATCTATCATATGCAGACGACACGTCAGTGTTCTGCTAGGTAAACTATGAATAAGTAAAACTATTTAGAATCATTTTTATCCTATTTAAAACTAGATTTGATTTGCACATAAATTGGGCTAAGAGTTTTCTTTATCTCTTGTAATATACCAGAAGTAAAAAATTGAAATAAAGAAAAAAATACATAAGACTAATATGGTGCAAGTTCTATGAGGGGAGAGTACGGATCGTACTCTTGTCCACAGTCTGTATGTCAGTCGTGAAAGTATCTTAGAAGTTGAGAAAAAAAATTTAAAAGTCAGATTAGGATCTACAATGGAAGTCTATGGGTCATAGTCCGTTATACAAATTATAGATGATTACTTATAGATATGATTTAGAGCATTTGGAAAACCTGATCCTAGGTAGGATGAAAGGATTCTATGGATCATAGAGTTGTGTTCATGGATTTTTTGATTAAGAGGATTTCATTTTTAGCATTCATATTTTACGGATGAACACAATGAATCGTGATTAGAATTATGTATCGTAAAAGTGGTTTCGTACAAAAACATCAAAGACTCATTTTTAGGTCCTGATAAAGACTAACTAGTTCCATGAACCGTAAAAAGAACTACGGTCCAGAGAAAATTATTCATGGTTCCTATTTAATAATTACTTTTAGGATTATTTCAGTCCCTTCCCTATTATTCTAACTCATAAACTACTCTGTTTCTAGATTATTCTGAAGCCTTATAATGATTTGTACTCCTAAAACTACCTTATTCCCTTTTATTCACTAAACCTCCCCAAAATAACTCAAGTCTTCTTCTCCAAAGATCCACTCAAGATGTATTAGCGTTCTACAAGTTTTAAGGTTCTTCGTTCAATTTCAAGGCTAGAAGTGTCCAAGTGTGTGGGTATTTATTCATATACTTTTTTCATCCACGTAGCCCAAAGGATTACAAATTTTTTAATTCTCATTC
Organism: Solanum virginianum; assembly: GCA_000787875.1. Lineage (NCBI taxonomy): Eukaryota > Viridiplantae > Streptophyta > Magnoliopsida > Solanales > Solanaceae > Solanum > Solanum virginianum. The sequence goes on along the minus strand of DF359203.1, from coordinate 97,668 downwards.
TTCTCATTTTTATTTAGGGTTCATGTGTTTCTTCCTAGGTTTTTTTAATTATGACTCAAATAATATTATTTTACTTGATCATGCATGAATTTATCAAAATACATGCTTTAAAGTAGATTTCCCATGAGCCCATACATTGTGCCCTAATTTTAACGATAAACTATGAGCATGATTTTATAGGAATTTTATGCATGTTTTATGAACATGGTGAACTATGTTTAAATGATGTCTCTCAAGAAACTATGAATTATGATGAAAGGTTTTCTCATCTACTTGTGAATTTCTAATGATGAAAGAACAATTCTCACATTACATAAATTGTGATTTATTTAGCTACTCTATGATTATGACTAAGGGATTGGTAATTAATTGTTAACTTTCCATATGTTATGACTTGAAAATTTATCTTATCTATTTTTTTGGGATTTAATTTAGCATCAAGAGGGTTTTGAGGTGGAGTTTTGGAAAGAAAATCTCTAGTAGCAACTCCTAGCCCAATAACTATGTGCCATCGCAGGTTGTCTAAATTGACTTAGCTAGTAGATTAACAAATAACACATGATATGATATGATACAGAGTCTACCTTGACAAGTAGCCTATCTTTTTTTAGTGTAGGGGTTATATTTGAAACGACCCTAAAATATGTCCGAAAATGTGCCTCGAAAGTGCCAGAATCATAATTTTTATATATCTCAAAATCTGTGTGTGATATCGAAAATTTGACTTCATATTTTTGATCAGGGGGAAAAATTGAGTGGGAAATGGGTGTAACTCTGATTTTAGAGTAAATGAATCACAATTTTGATTTTCCGAAAATCCTTTATCTTGTGTCTGTTCGCGATGGTGTTGCGACGCGCCTCCACTGCAGACCAGTGTAAAATCTCCTCTGAGATAGGTCTGCATTGTGGACCAAACATGGACCTGTGTATTTTGTTGCCATTGCTTTTATCTCGGCCCGAGGCTTTTAGGTCTTTGGCCTAAGCCTTTTCATACATGAAAATACCTATTCTTAGCTATATTTTGCCTTCATATCGTCTAAGATATTCCTCAATACTTTCTCAAACCCTTAGACTAATATTTCTCTCAAAATTTAAGTGTCCAAACCTCTTCCAGAACTTAAGGAATTCATCCAAGCTTCAAGTCTCCATTCAAATCTTCTCCAAGGAATCTTCCAGAGTCAAGGTATGTGGATTTCAACCATTGGGTTCTTTTACCCATGGTGCCCAAGATTTCTTTTTACCTAAATTACATAATTTCAAGTTGATTTACTTATAGGACTTACTTATTATGAATTAGACTATGAACTATGTTGGGGTTTCATGAAATTGTGACTATTTTAGCACGTTTTGAGCTATGAATCTAAGGTCCATTGTAGGATTTGATGAAGGATTTTAATGTATATTGCTTGAATGTGTTATTTTTAGCATGTTTTGAGCTACAAATCTAAGATCTATTATGGGATTTGATGAAGGGTTTTGATTATTGCTTGAGGGTGTTACCAAGTACTGATAGATGGTTTTACATTGAATTTTCTTGCATGATTTCATCCCTAAATTGTGTGGTTTTACACTAGCACTACACACCCGCCAAGTGTTTGATAAAATGTCCAAGTTATGATTTCTTGAGGAATTAAAGGTCTAATGCATGTCTTATGGGTTGAGTGACTTTATGATAATGAAAGGAATGTATGTATATGATATTCTTCTATATCATGTTGGGAATTGACCATGCTCCACTCGGGGGTTGTGAGCCTGGGTAACCATGTCGAGGGGTTTGTACCTTGGTAACCATGTCGAGGGGTTTGTACCTTGATAACCATGTCGAGGGATTTGTACCTTGATAACCAAGTTAAGGGTTTCGTACCTCAATCACCATGGGTGGTTGGGTGAGATGATCCACCAACCAATTAAGGGGTTTGTACCTTACTACCTGGGTTGAAGGGTTGGTACCTTAATCACTATGGGTGGTTGGGTGAGATGATCCACCAACTAATTGAGGGGTTTGTACCTGAGTTGGTCTCTTATTGCATGTGTATTATGTTCTATATAAGCATGATTTACTTCAAGCACCTTCCATGTATGTCATATTTCTATATGCTACTCATTGCCTATGCTTATGCATTTCGATTATGTTGCTTATCTCTTGTTGTATTGCATCCTACATACTTAGTACATTTAAACATACTAACACATACTCTATGCCTACATGATGTCACCATGTTGGAATCGGAGCCCCACTTGGGCATATTAGGGTCAAATTTCAATTCCCAAATGAACCCGTTCTTGAGTGGGAAAGTCATAATATGGTGGTCAAAGGTAGGTTCATCTCTTGCATTAAATATTCCTCCACGTGGCTAGTACGATTTCTCTCAAGCTAGTTAGTAAGTCCTCCATTCCAGAGGCAATGATTATGATCTCATGCTATGTACTAAGACTATCTTTTTTTTATGTATGTATTGACTATGAGGGTGAGGCTGGTTGCTTGTCTTGGTCCCTGCTCCTATCTAAGTTTTAGAGGTATTGTTAGACATGTTATGTATTGATCCTTGACTCTCTTGCTTTGATGTTTATGTTATGAAAGTTTTTCTTTATCCCCTTTGCCCTTATTTCTCATCTAATTATGTTGTTTAATTGCTTCCACAACCAATGATGTGTAATTATATGTTAAGAGGCTTGTTTAGGGTCCCTTCGGGTTCTCCATTCGTCATGTCACATCTAAGCCCTAGGTTTGGTCATGACAAAGTTGGTATCAGAGCAATAGGTTGTTAATGATCTTCGACATCCAAACACTATGTCAATAAGAGTCCTATTTATAGTCGTGTTGTGTACCATAATTATGAGTAGAAGGCTATGAGATGTTTTAGAAAATGTTTCCCTTCTTCTTGATCTATGTCTTGCTATAGAAGTTAGGTGAGTTTTCCCTCTAAAGAATTTTCTTTGTCATGTTTAGATCATGCCTAACATAAAAGGAAGGAGAGCTCGCACTCCCAAGGAACAACCGGCACATGGTGAGCTCCTGGATGCTCTCACTTTGCTAGCTCAAGGTATGGTCAATCAATTCAATCAAGGGGCCCAAGCCCCTCATGTTCCTACCCCGGGGATCTAGGTGAGAGACTTCATGCGTAGAAACCCACCGAAATTCTATGGGTCTAAGGTAGATGAGGACCCTCTAGAGTTCATTGATGAGGTCTGCAAGGTATTGGCTATCATGGCAGTTAGATTAGATGAAAAAGCAGAGTTGGCAGCCTACCAACTCAAAGGGGTAGCACAAATATGGTTTAATCAATGGAAGGAGGAGAAGGAAATTAATAATGTGGTGTTCTGGGAGGAGTTCAAGGCGGTTTTTCTTAATTGGTTCTTCCCTCTTGAGCTTAGGGAGGCCAAGATGGTGGAGTTTATGAATTTGAAATAAGGGTCTATGAGTGTGAGAGAGTAGGTCCTCATGTTCAATCAACTCTCTAAATATGCTCCCCACTTGGTTACCGACCCAAGGTCTAGAATGAATAGGTTCATGATGGGTGTATCTAATTTGGTGAGTGAGGAATGATAGTGAACCATGTTGATTAGTGACATGGATTTGTCCTATTTGATGACCTATGCCAAACAAATAGAGGAGGAAAAGTTGAGGAAGAAGAGAAGTAATGAGGCCTAGAAGGCCCGTTTTGAGGAAAGTTCCAAAATCGAAAGGGTGGCCGATTACATCAAGGCCAAGGGTCTTATCATACTTCTAATAGAGGGTTTGCCATTGACTTCCCAAGGGCCCAAGGTGTTGGTGATGTGGTTCCTAATAATGTGTGTACAAAATGTGGTAGGGCTCATGGGGGTCCATGTTTGAAAGACACTAATACATGTTATAAATGTCGAGAAGTGGGTCACAAAAAGATTAATTATCCTCGTAACTGCAACAAGGGTAAGGAGGTTTATCCACAAGGTACAAATGTGGTTCCTTTGGGGAGAGGTGGTTAATAAGGTAGTGCCTCGAGGCATAATTGGTTCTATGCACTCCCAGGGAGACAAGGGGTTGATGAGGTTCCCGATGTCATCACCGATATGTTAAAAGTCTTTGATTTTAATGTGTATGCATTGATTGATCCTGGTGCCTTTCTTTTTTTTGTTACCTCTTTTGTTGCCAAAAAGTTACATGTTGAGGCCGAATTTTTGTGTGAGTCTTATGAGGTGTCTACTCCTATTGGTGCATCTATTATTCCTAGAAAGATATATAGAAATTATCCCATTTGCATTTTTCATAAGATATTGCCTTCTGATCTTGTTGAGTTGGAAATGGTAGATTTTGATGTCATACTTGGGATAGATTTGACATTCTCGGGATGGATTGGTTGCATGCATACTATGTCTCTATTGATTGTAGAACCCATAGGGTCAAGTTCCAATTCTCAAATGAACCCATTCTTGAGTAGGAGAGTCATGATATGGTGGTCAAAGGTAGGTTCATCTCTTGCATTAAAGCCCGTAAGTTGATCTCTAAGGGGTGTCTCTATCATCTTGTGAGGGTGAGGGTGTGGAGTCTAAGATCCTTCATATAGAGTCAGTTCTGATTGTAAATGAGTTATTTGATGTCTTTCCAAATGACCTTCCTGGTGTTCCTCCCGAAAAGGAAATAGGATTTGGTATAGACCTCCTTCCCGATACTCAACCCATTTCTCTTCCCCCTTACCGTATGGCCCTGGCGGAGTTAAAAGAGTTGAAGGAGCAATTGAGGGATTTGTTAGAGATCACCTTAGGGTGCATCGGTGTTGTTTGTAAAGATTAAGGATGGGTCCCTTAAAATGTGTATAGACTATTGATAACTCAATAGGGTCACCATAAAAATAAGTATCCTCTTCCAAGGATTGATGATTTGTTTGACCAATTTCAATGGGCTAGTCACTTCTCTAAGATTGATCTTCAGTCCGGGTATCATCAAGTGAAGGTGAGGGAGTGTGATATTCCCAACGGCCTTCTAGCCTAGGTATGAGCATTATGAGTTTGTTGTGATGTCCTTTGGGTTGACCAATGCACCGGCCATCTTCATAGATTTTATGGATAGGGTCTTCAAACCCTACCTTGATTTATTTGTTATGGTCTTCATTGATGATATTTTGATTTATTCACATAGTGAGGAGGAGCATGTGGGTCATTTGAGAGTAGTGCTACAAAGATTGAGGGAACAAAAGTTATATGCTAAATATGAGAAGTGTGAATTTTGGTTGAAAGAGGTTGCCTTTCTAGGTCATGTGGTGTCGATGGGTAGTATTAAAGTGGATCCTAAAAGACGGATGTGATTAAAAATTGGCCTAGATCATTGAACCCTTTGGATATTAGGAGCTTCTTGGGCTTAGCGGGTTACTACTAGAGGTTTATGAATGGGTTGTATTCTATTGTTTCTCGTCTGACCAAGTCGACCCAAAAGAAAACCAAATTTTTGTGGACCAATGAGTGTGAAAAGAGTTTCCAAATACTAAAAGATAAGCTTATGACCGCTTCTATATTATCATTATCGAAAGGGCTAGAAGGGTTTGTTGTGTATTGTGATGCTTCAACGGTTGGTTTGGGTTGTGTGATGATGCAAAATGGTAAGGTGATAGCCTATGCTTCTAGACAACTCATCTAATGTTCCCAAGGGGGAGATATTGGAACTACCCCTAAAAATGCTTGAAAAGATAGCCTATGCTTCTAGACAACTCAAAGCGCATGAAAAGAATTATCCTACCCATGATCTTGAATTAGCCACTATGGTTTTTGCTTTGAAAATTTAGCGTTACTATTTGTATGGGGTGCATGTTGATGTGTTTACTGATCATAAAAGTCTCCAATACGTCTTCACTCAAAAAGATCTCAACTTGAGACAAAGAAGATGGCCAGAACTTCTTAAGGATTATGATATAAGTATGCATTATCATCCCGGTAAGGCTAATATGGTGGCTGATGCTTTGAGTAGGGTATCCATGGGTAGCCAACACATGTTGATGATGATGGCAAAGGGGTGGCTAAGGAGGCCCATCAGTTTGCTATATTGAGGATTAGGTTAGAAGAGGTGGATAATGGGGGTATTGTGGTAGTTGATGGCCTAAATCTTCATTGGTTGAGGAGGTGACAGCTAAGCAAGATCTTGACCCCACTTTGTTAGAATTAAAGTCATGGGTAAAAGATGGTAAGGTGGAGGTTTTCTCCTAAGGGGGAGATGGTGCCTTTAGATACCAAGGTAGGTTGTGTATTCCTTGTGTTGATGACTTGAGGGAAAAGATTCTTGATGAGGCTCATGGTTTTTCCTATTCTATTCACCATTTAAGTAGGCATTCTACTTTGAGATTTGATGAACGATTTCAATGTATATTGTATAAGGGTATTACCAAGTGTTGGTGGATTAACAAGATGTATAGAGATTTGAGGGATGTGTTTTGGTGGGGAGGTATGAAGAGGGACATTACCAAATTTGTTTCCGGTTGTCATAGTTGCTAACAAGTCAAAGCAGAACATCAAAGGTCGGGTGGCTTAACCCAAGACATAGAGATTCCTACTTAGAAATAGGAGGAGATTTATATGGATTTTGTGGTTGGGTTGCGCAAGACTAGAAAGGGTTTTGATTCAATTTGGGTTGTGGTTGATAAGATGATGAAATTGGCTCACATTTTACCGATTAAGACCACATATGTGGTTGAAGGTTATGCTAGGTTGTACATTCATGACTTGGTGAGGTTGCATGGTGTTCCTTTATCCATTATATCGGATTGTGGTGCTCAATTTACTTCACATTTTTGGAGGTCCTTTTAAAGGGGTCTTGGTACAAAAGTTAAACTTAGTAAGACCTTTCACCCTCAAATGGATTTTCAAGCCAAAAGAACTATCCAAACACTTGAGGATATGCTTAGGGCTTGTGTATTGGAGTTTGAGGGTAGTTGGGATCATCATCTTCCATTGATTGAGTTTGCCTTTAACAATAACTATTATTCTAGCATCAGTATGGCTCCTTTTGAGGCTCTCTATGGTAGACATTGTAGATCACCGGTTGGGTGGTTTGAGGTTTGAGAGGTGGCTTTTTTGGGACAAAATCTGGTTATGGAGGCTCTTAAGAAGGTTAGGATAATTAGAGAAAGGTTGAAGATGGCCCAAAGTCTCCAAAAATCCTATGCCAATATGAGAAGAAGGGATCTTGAATTCAAAGTTGGTGATTGGGTCTATTTGAAGGTGTCACCCATGAAGGGTGTGGTTCATTTTGGTAAGAAGGGCAAGTTGAGTCCAAGATATATGGGTCCTTATAGGATAATGAGAAGAATTGGCAAGGTACCTTATGAGTTGGAATTGCCTAGTGAAATGGATTTGGTTCATCCGTTCTTCCATATGTCTATGTTGAGTAAATGTGTAAGAGACCTTAATGCTATTGTGCATCTTGATGTTGTGGGTGTTGTTGAAGACAACTTGACTTATGAAAAGGTTCAGGTTCGAATTTTGGATAGACAAGTGAAGAGGTTGAGGAACAAGGATGTGACTTCCGTTAAGGTCTTTTGAAGGAATCAACAAGTTGAAAGTGCTACTTTGGAAGCCGAAGTGGACATGCAATAGTGATATCCTTATCTCTTCCATTCTACTCAAGCCTAAGGTACTAATTCCAAGTCCTCTATATGATCTCAAGTGTTAAGTTCACCCCCTATGTCATTGCATACATTCATGTTTAAATTGATAAGATCATGATGATTTTACACTTATGTTGAGATTTTTGAAATGATGTTTAAGTGCATTGCTGCATCCTTGTATGGGCTAAAATTGTCATTCTTACATCTCTTATATGCCTTTCTTTGACATTCGGGGGTGAATGTTCCCAAGGGGGAGATATTGGAACTACCCCTAAAAATGCTTGAAAATGTGCCTCGGAAGTGCTTGGAATCGTAATTTTTATATATCTCAAAATCCGTGCGTGATATAAAAAATATGACTTCATATTCTTTATCAGGGGGCAAAAGTTAGTGGAAGATGGGTCTAACCTCGATTTTAGAGCAAATGAATCACAATTTTGATTTTCCAAAAATGCCTTTTCCAGTGTCTATCCGCGATGGTATCATGACGCGCCTCCATCATAGACCAGTGTAAAATATCTTTAGCTATAAGTCCACATCGCGAACCAAATGCGGATATATTTTTTTGCCAGTGATTTTATCTCAGCCTAAGGCTTTTGAGACTTGGGCTTAAGCCTTCCCATGCGTGAAAATACCTATACTTAGCCATATTTTGCCTTCATATCATTCAGGACATTACCAGTACTTTCTCAAACCCTTAGAATAACATTTCTCTCAAAATTTGAGTGTCCAAACCTCTTCCGGATCTTAAGAAATTCATCTAAGCTTCAAGCCTCCATTTTTTCTCTCAAAATTCAAGTGCCCAAATCCCTTCCGGGTCTTAAGGAATTCATCCAAGCTTCAAGCCTCCATTTAAATCTTCTTCAAGGAATTCTCCACAGTCAAGGTATGTGGGTTTCAACCATTGGGTTCTTTCACCCATGGTGCCTAAGCTTTTTTTTAACCTAAATTGCATTATTTTAATTGATTTACTTATGAGTCTTACTTATTATGAATTAGACTATGAACTATGTTGGGGTTTCATGAAATTGTGACTGTTTTTGCATGTTTTGAGCCATGAATCTAAGGTCCATTGTGGGATTTGATGAAGGGTTTTGATGTATATTGCTTTAAGGTGTTACCAAGGATTGATGGATAGTTTTACATTGAATTTTCTTG
>DF359203.1:67987-79841 GCA_000787875.1 Solanum virginianum | reverse complement strand
TTAAGGTCCTTCATATGGTGTTCATTGATCTCGAGAAAGCATATGACAAAGTCCCAAGAGATGTCTTATGGAGGTGTCTAAAGATGAAAGGTGCCCCAATAGCATATATTAGGGCGATTAAGGATATGTACTATGGAGCCAAAACTCGGGTAAGAACGGTGGGAGGAGATTCAGAGTATTTTTCTGTCGAGATGGGACTCCATCAAGGATCTGTATTGAGCCCTTTCTTGTTTGTCTTGGTGATGGACGAGTTGACGCGATCTATCCAGGAGAAGGTATCATGGTATATGCTATTTGCAGATGACATAGTACTGAATGATGAGACTCGGACTAAAGTTAATGATATGTTGGAGGCCTGGAGACACGCCTTGGAGTCTAAAGGATTCAAATTGAGCAGGACCAAAACTGAATACTTGGAGTGTAAATTCAGTGTTGAAAGGGATGATGCAAACTTTGATATGAGGCTTGCCACTCAACCAATACCCAAGAGGGAAAACTTTAAGTATCTGGGGTCCATCATCTAGAATAATGGTGATATCGATGATGATGTCACACATCAAATTGGGGCAGCATGGACTAAATGGAGGCTTGCATCTGGAGTACTGGGTGATAAAAAGATTCCACCTAAACTCAAAGGGAAGTTCTACAGATTAGTGGTTAGACCATCTTTGCTATATAGGTGGAATGTTGGCAAATCAAAAAAGCACATGTCCAGAAGATGCATGTTGCAGAGATGAGGATGTTGCGATGGATGCGTGGTCATACCAGGAGGGACAAGGTCAGGAATAAGACCATTCGGGAGAAGCTAGAGGTGGCTCCGGTGGTCGATAAGATGAGGAGAGCGAGACTGCGATGGTTTGGACATGTTCAGAGAAGGAGTACTGATTCTCCTATTAGGAGGTGCGAGAGGATGGTTTTAGGAGCTACACAGAGGGGTAGAGGTAGACCGAAGAAGTACTGGGGGGAGGTGATTAGACATGATATGACGGAGCTTGATCTCGTAGAGGACATAACCCTAGATAGGAAGAAGTGGAGGTTGCGAATTAGAGTAATAGGCTAATTGGCAGGGTTAGGTGGGTGCATGGGTTAGGTGGGGGACGTGTTTCCTTTTTTTGTGTTCTCATTATTTGTCATATATGTGTTAGTTGTATCATATTTACATATTGCCATGTGCTATTCATTACTAGTCACTCTTTGTGTTCCCTTCCCTTTCCTTTTTGTCATATCTAGTCCTTTCTGCTTATGGGTTTTGAGATGAGGGTTCCCAGGAAACAACCTCTCTACATCTATGAGGTAGTGGTAAGGTCTGCGTACATTCTACCCTCCCTAGATACCACTTATGGGATTTGACTGGGTATATTGTTGTTGTTGTTGTACTAGTAAATTTTACTATTTTATCCTTTATTTATATCAATATATATTAAATTAAGTTAGAAAAAATCATTAATACACTAATTAATGATGAAGGTAAAATGAAAAAAAATAATTAATTTTATCCTAATTTAGTAAGTACCCATATAATATGAGATAAATATTTATAGAAAGATGTTCATATAATATAAAACGGAGATAGTACTAATTTTTTATTTTACTATCCCTTTTGTTTTAGATCCACCCAATTACATGAAACCTCTAGTCCACCAATTAAAAGGATTTTATAAAAATGACCTTTCTTCTCCTTTATATTGGGTCAAAATATACTTTTGCACGTTTACACTTTAAATAATTTTTAAACAACTATCTATATTCACTTGCCTATCTTATTTCTTTTAAGATTTGTTTGAAGGTTATCATGTAATTGAGATTTTGTATAATTAGGTATAATTATACTTTTTAATTTTTAAAGGGGAATAATAAATTGGTGTAATTATACCATGTAATTACATGAAACTTTTTTAAATTCTTTTCTTTCTTTTATTTTTATTTTAATTTAATTTTTTATTTTTATTATTCTAATATTTTCTAAATTTTTTTTATTGTTTATATTTTATTTCATTCTCATTCTCAGCTTTTATTTCTTCATGTGATTTCATGTAATTTATATATTATTTATTTGTTATTTATTCTAATTTATTTTTTCATTAGCATAATTTTGTTAATATTTAAATTGTTAAACTAAAGTAGAGTTCATTGTTAAATAGGTTATGGTATTACACTTTTTTTCTTTAATATTACTAATATTTATAATATTAACATTTTTGTCAAACATGTCTTTTTATATGTTCACTAAAATTTGTACTTTGAGTTTTTATGATTAATTTAATCAAAATATATTAATTTGAAATAGATAAATAATTATTTTCATAATATTAGTTAAGAATATATGTTTACTAATTAATATAGTTTTTTAAGAATCACATATATCTTAAATAATTTAATTTAAAATTATTTATAAACACTCTTATTTTTCTAAATATAAATTTTTAATTTTAGATAATCAACTTTATTTTTAATATTTAATATAACCTTGTAATTATTTTTTGCAATTAAATAATACACTTGTAATTATATTGTTGTTACATTGTGGCACACAAACAGATCAAAATAATTACTAGGTTGTGTAATTACTAGACTGGTAATTGTTATCCTAGTAATTACACCAACGAAAAAGGGTCAAAATTACCCCTGAACTCTACGAAATAGATCATTTATACCCTCCGGTACGTTTTGGGACCAAAAATACCCCTGTTGTTATCCTAAGAGACCACAAATATCCCTCAAGGGTTAACAACATTGATGTGGCAAGCCATGTGTCACTAATTCCGCCACCTAAGCTTGCTAACTAGGATATCCATTAAATTTGACCCAATTCATAATCCACTATCCTAACCCATTAATGCAAGCTCCGACCCACTAAATTAAGAAGAAACTATAATATTATCTGATTTTATATGCTTTAGCTAATTTTACATTCAAGATCTGGCATTCCATCATGTATTGCATCTAGATAAGGTTATAAACACTAATAAGCATGTAGTATTTTTCATCACACACAACTGATGGGAGAACATCTGAACATTTTGAAACATCTTTAGTTGGCACTGTTTGCTTCTCAGTTCCTGACTATTAAATAATTTTGGTTGCTAGAGAGATAGTTTGCTTCTCAGTTTCTGACTATTAAATAATTGTGGTTGCTAAAGAGATAGTAAAACTTTTATCTTTTTAGCAATTGAATATATACTAGTATTTCGTGTTTTTCAATCTTCAATGCACAGTCTCTCTTTTTGTTTTTTTTTTTCTTAAACTGACTTGATGTGCATTTCTTGTTCTTATTATCTATTTTTTGTGCTTTCTAACTAGCGGTTAAGTTTCCTCTTAATTTAGTGGGTCGGATCTTTCATTAATAGGTTAGTGTAATGGATTATGAATTGGGTCAAATTTAGTGGAAATTCTAGTTGGCAAGCTTAGGTAGCGGAATTAGTGCCACATGGCTTGCCACATCAGTGTTGTTAACCCTTGAGGGGTATTTGTGGTCTCTTAAGATAACAGTAGCGGTATTTTTGGTCCCAAAATGTAGCGAAGGATATAAATGGTCTATTTCGTATAGTTTAGGGGCAATTTTGATCCTTTTCTGTTACACCAATTCCAATTGTTAGGTGACTTTCCAAACACGCCCTTATTTTTCTCTTTCTTTATTTTCCTTTTATTACTTTTTTCTCCACTTTTATTTCTTTTTCATTTTTTTTTATTCTTGTTTCTTTTTTTCTTGTTTTTTTTCCCTTTTTCATTTTCTCCTTTTTTTATCTTTCTTAACTTCTATTTTTTATTTTTATTATATATATAAGATTATTTAGTTACATTTTGCTCATAAGACAAAAGTTATTATGCTCCCCATAAGTTTTGTCCATAGGGAGTAACTTGTTATTTTGAATTTTATGGTCTAAGTTTTGCCTCAAAGGCAAAAACTATAGAGCATCCTATAATTTTGTCATAGTGAAATAGTGTAAACTATTACCTATGAGGCATATATATATATATATTTTTAAAACCCTCGAGCTATGTTCTGCCTCTCAGAAAAATTTAATGTGTTTCCCATAAGTGAGGCTAATAAAAATGCCATCACACGAACTAGGACCTAGCCGTGACACGATGCATATGACACCCAAAGACGCCCCATCTAAGCCTGTTGTTCATATCATAGGCATACATAAGGTAAAGTAAGCAATTTATAAGAGAGTAAGCAAGCAGAATACAATAATATAAGAGTCATAGTTTCCATTAGGGGAATTATAACAACATAATATTCAAAACATGCCTCTACATCTTAGATCTTGGCGGGATCTAGAACATGCTACTAGCTCACCCTCAAGATAGAATAACAAATGAAATCATAAGGTCTCAACATATGAAAACATAACATGAACAAGTTTTGTTCCTGAAGCACGGGAACTCACCAACAATTTTCAAAGCACAATCTAACTCTAGCCACAAAATGGGGGAATAGTTTCATCGTCGTCTGCCCCTACATGTTAGATCATGTAGGCAAAGAGTATGCGTTATTACGTGAAATGAACTATGTAGGCATGCCATGCATCAAAAGACATCATAACATAATAGCAATATGCATAATCATAGCAATAAAATAAGAAGAAGATATGAATAAGCAATGCATGTTTAAAACCATGAATAGAAACATCATCAAGACCTCTCATAGACTAGCATACATATGTGGGAATAAATAATCATGCATATACATAGTCATCATCATAGTTTATAAATCATAGTTTATCAAAATCATATTATCATAGTTTATAAAATAGGTATCATAACCTCATGATAATATCTCATTATAGGAATAATCCATCTACATAACTTTGCATATAGTAATGGTATACTCCGCGTCTTATCATCATTTCATAAATATTTTGAATCTTAAGTCACCCTTATCACCATATCATCATCATCACCTTCAAATCATGCTTTCATACTTAGAATGATATTCATGAAAATCATAACTTTGTCGTAGGAAATTAGGGTCATGTGTGGATTTATGAGCAATTGAGCTAAAATAATGCAATAAGATGAAAATCACATGAGAATCATGCAACTGAAATCAATTTGGATCACTAGTAAAGGAACTCACGTTAATTCAACAAGTCCTAAAAATCACTTGCTTTCACTTCGAAGTCATAAAACTCATTTAATTCTTCATAATTCATGCATATTTAAGTATAATAATCATAATCCAATCATTTGAATTGTAATTATAAAATCCCCTAAAAATCCATGCTTAAACTTTGAGAAAAAAGAGATTTAAGTTGGGGATCATAGATTAATCTAGTCCATAAATGAAGTCCTACATATCTCAAGTGAGATCCCTAAAAAATTTAGATGAATAGACCTTGAAATTCTTAGTAAAAATTTGAAACCCTAGCATTAATAGATTCCTTGCTTAGAGAGAGAAAATTTCAAAATTTGGGAGAGCATTTTGAGAGTGTGTGAATTAAAATGGTTTAGGAATAGGTTTTATAGGATTTGAGTAAGTTAAGTTAGTTAGGAGGGTCAAAATGACATAATTTAAGAGTTAAACGGATAAAAAATGACCAAAAAAATCCTTCACTTAAAAACTGCCAAACCCATCTACAAGACACTGTTTTTCGAGTCTTACTTTGCCTTCGTTCCAAATTTTTTCTACTAGAAATTACACCCCTCAAACTATGAGCCAACAGTACGGTCCATAGTTCCATTTACGAACCATAGACCCCTTCATAGAAACCTCCCAGACTTGGAAATATTTTCATCCTTCATGGTCCTATTCACAATCCCATTAATGGTCCATATTCATAAGTACGACTTGTAGTGTCCCTCGTAGAATGACTTTCAATGACCCAAAACACGAGGCCTGTCTAGGACCTGTGGTTCCATCCATGAGACATAGATTGGCTCGTAATGCCAGCCCAATTCTAAAATTTTCTATAATTTTTTTATTTTTCAGGCCTTTCAATATGTAGGATGTTACAAAAAATGGTATAAAATATTTTCCATAAGGTTCAATGTGTTCTTTCAAGTCCTTGGGCTAAATCTTGCCTATAAGGCAAGAGTTATAGAACATCTAATAAATTAATACATAATGTGGCAGTGCCATCAAGTCTTGCTCATGGAGCTTAACTTGTTATTGAAAGTCCTTGGACTAACAAGTCTTACCTCTAGGGTAATAATTATAGAGTATCTCATAAATCAAAATACAATGTGATATTGTCAAGTCTTGCCCATGTGAGGATTAACTTGGTGGTTGAAAGTCATTAGGCTATGAGGCAAGAGTTACGGAGCATATGATAATCAAGACAAAATATAGTAATGTCAAGTCTTAATCATAAGACGTAACTTGTGAAGTTCTTGATCTAAGTCTTCCTTCTAAGGTAAGAATTATAGAGCATGTCATATGTTAAGATACAAAAAGACAGTGTCAACTCTTTTTCATGGGCGTAACTTGTTCTTTGAATTTTTTTGGGCTTGATATTGCCTCTAAAGCAAGAGTTATAGAGTCTCTCATGAAATTTCAAACCATATATACATATATATAATAAATTATCCTGAACTTTGACACTTGAATCTAGGAATCAATTCATTTTGAAAAAGTACAAAATGTATAAATTAGATAGATAACGATAAGAAAGAAAAGGAAAATAGAAAGAAAGAAAAAATAGAAGGAAAAGAAAAAAACATAAGAAAAAAGAAAGAAAGAAAAAATAGAAGGAAAAGAAAAAAACATAAGAAAAAAGAACAAAAAACGAGAAAGTGAGAATAGAAAAAAATACAACTTTTTTAGTTGCATTTGGTTATAAAAATACAAGTCCCCTTTATTTTGTTAGGTTTGAAGGACAATTTTGTTCAAGAAATTTTTATTAAATGAATGAAGGTCATTCTTGTAAGACTTTTCTTATGGGAGATAAAATATCCAGACTAATCTTTATGAGAGCCATTTATGAACTTAACCCCAAGTACTAAGGGTAGAAACTAGGCCTGGCTGGCCCACTCACCCATATAGTGTGGTTTTTACTAGTTTAATGCATGTGTTAATCGGTGACTTAGGACTTGGGTTTGGGAGAGGAAATGGTATCCATCCTAGTCTCCTTACCTAGTTTGACGATAAATGAGCAAGTTAGAAAATATGGAAAGCTTGGAACTCCACAATATATGATTGGTTTTGGACCTTTCCTATGCAGCTTAGGTGGAAGGCGAAGAAGGCCTCCTTCCAAGGGGACCTGAGAACCTAAAAAGTGGACTAAGATAAGTTATTCACCTAGGGAATGCGTTAAAAGAGCAATTATGTAGTATCTGAGAACAAGAAAGCAAACAGATGAAATGAAACAAAAGATATGACAGAGCTAGGATAGTTATTGTATAGGGTCTACCCAATTCTAGATGTAGAGGTGCATGATGGATCGAAATGAAGTCACAACGGACTTATTATTCCCTACCTAACTACATGGTAGTGGTCTAGGAAGTGCAATTGCCAAAGCACGGAAGAATTCAAAGTAGTAACTTCAGCAAGATTAGCCAGATAGTGTATTGCTTTTGTATTGTTCATAATGCAATCCCTTTTTAATTATGTTAAAGCTACTATTTCTAGGTTACAAAGATAGTGCATCCCAAAAATATTATGACCAATGGCACGTGTCCTTATGAAAATACTGCTAGCTAAGCCAATTTATATTCCTTTGTTGTAGACAGTATATATTAAATGAGCATATATGGCGTATTCATTCTTTTGCCCTTTACACCATATCAACAGGACACAAGTTATTTCCTAGTTTGAAACGATGAGTTTTCACTTTTTTCAGATGATGATCATTCTGTAACTTTAAAGACTAGTAGAGGTTGATCTTCCCTAACATAACGTTGAGACCAGTTCATTCAACCAAACCACATTTTTTTGTTGGTGCCACATGTCCACTACTTATCTCATCATGTGCTCAAATAATAGTCAAATTTGCAGTGGCCTCATCTCTACAAAATAGATACTATAATATTTCATATAGGAGCTAGATTTATTGATCACAATGAATATACAAGTTGAAAGTGTGATTCATTGATCATAGTGAATATACAAGTTAAAAGTGTTTTTCCTCTTTAATTGTAATTATGGATGACTTAATTTTTAGGCTCTTCTTTGCTTGTCCTCCCAGGTACTATTTGAAACTACGTCATGCGTGACAAAGGTCACTCTAAATAGACCAACACAATTGAATTGCTTGACTTTCGAAATGGTACGTTGAGCATCTACTGATTTTTTCCATTTCTCTATTTTTATTTTAAATTTATTGGGAGAGAAAGAACAAGAAGAAATTATAATGCATGAAAAAGAATAGTTTTATTTGGTCTATGTTTCTTGTATTGTTTAAATAATTTCCTAATATAAAATAATTACTTTTTACAAAACATATGGATAATGATGATTTAAAATTTTGATATTGTAAAGGTAACTGTAATTTACTGTCCTCAATTACTCTTATATACTGTCATTTATTCAATATGTTACAACCCACAACGTCTCTGTATATTTACCCTTGCCTTTTCTCTAAATATTTGATTTATACTTTACTTTCTTTGAGTTCGTTGTCAAATCAATTTGCTCTCTGTTGCTAGAATATAGAATTCCTCAATATAACTAGACACCTTCTGGAGGAAAAAAAAATTACTGCTATTTTACATTTATGTTACATAAATGAATTATGTTTCTGCGTAAGTTTTGTTTATATTGCAATATTTACTTAGTACTATTGATAGTATAGTTGTTCAAGAAGAAAGTGAATAAGAGTTTAATATGGTACAAACATATAAAATCAGTATCTTGTCTTAAACAAAAAAAACATATGCATATTGTTGTTTGATATGTTATTTAGTCTCCCCAATTTTGTTATTATTATTTTTTTCTTTGAATTTTGTAGATTGATCAGTTGTTACAAACTTTCCAAGAGTATGAACAAGATCCACAAATTGAGGCTGCAATAGTTAAGGTAAAGAATAAGCAAACACGGTGATTTCTACTCTTTCTCTTATCGTTAGTTCTTTTTTAATCAAGAACATCTAGTATAGTATTCTGTCATGCCTCAAAATCAGTCAATCGTGGCATACGTCTAGTCCATCAAGTGAATCGATGTTTTCTTGATCTTTATTCTAGAAGCCTCTGCAAAAGATATAGGTGCCAAAAAATATTTACAGAAATTTGGAATAATAATATGAATTATTTTATTTTGAAAATAAAAGTATTTAAATAAGATAGATGTCGAGAGGTAAATCGAGTTAATGCTCAGTTAAGAAAAAAAAAAGAGAATGAACATTGTAGAAAGAAAACTTTTATTGAAAGAACCAAGGGTTGTACTAGTAGAAACTGCTGCTAGCACGACGCACTAACTACTTAAAAGAACAAACATGAAACACATTAATCAAGCAAGTTTCTCACCCTACATTTAAAAATAAGGAAGAGATATAAAAAATTAATCAATAAAACAAATGTGAGTATCAAGAGAAGGTAAAATAGAGGCAAATAGTACTGAAGACCTGATCCAAAGCATAACATGAAAAGTTTCATCAAGTTAAAGCTGGAAGATTACACAGAGGAAGAGGACAAATAATTGGTTTCGATTACAAGACTCTGACAATATTTTAAGGTGGCTTCTCAGCACTTATAGAATATTATCGAATAATCTTTTGATATAACAACAATCCCCTAATTATACTTCTTTTATGCCAAATCTAGCTTTGGACCAATCCACTCTTTGTTGCTTTATTATTTTTTCTAGTGTAGTTTTTCTGTGTTTGGGATCCCTGATCTAGTTGAATTTTGTTTTATGCTTTATTGATAACTAAAATGTTCTACACACAAATATTCACTTAATTTTTTTTTTGTAAACTATCTTAACTCTAATAAATAAGGTATTATTATTAAACTTGTAATGTAATTAAATAAAAGCATGTTTACAGTCAAATCATGTCTATATGGATTCAGAGTTCCTACTTTCGGATACTAAGTCTCAATATTAATTGTTATTTAACATTCCAATATAGGGAAAAGGTAAAGCATTTTGTGCTGGAGGAGACGTAGTCCAAGTGATACAATTCATGTTACAAGGTATTATTACCAAATTCTCTTGTTTGGGGTGCTCAGTTACATGATCATCACTTATATTCAAATTTTAGTCATTAAGTATGTTATTATTTAGATCTGAATCTTTATCATTCAAATTTTATTTATTAAATATTTTTTTATGTTACAATAACTTAATGGTTTGAATAGAGGAGAACAACAGAATGGCCAGGTGATAAATATTCTCTTTCACTTTCCTCTAGAAAAAAACCATTTCTTTTCTAGAAATTTGATGAAAACTTAAAAGCCTAATTACACCTATGATTCATGGACATATGCCCATTGGACCACCTTTTATGCATGTCATTTAGCCATAGCCAAATGTACATATCAACACCACAACTACAAAGCCTACTTAACTATATATGCATCAACCCTACAATTTTGTCTTGATTCAATTTTTCAAGTCACGATGGTATACTATAACCTGCTAGTAGGTAAATCTGGCCCATAGCCTGGAATTATAGACAATAACTATCACGCGAAAGAAAACAAGAAGTAAGAAGCTAACAATAATGACAAAAAAGAGAAATATAATTCATATGAAATTATGGCCAAGACTTGGCATCACTCAGTAATTGAGCCTCTAATTAAAATAGGAGTACAAGACTTTTACAAATATAATATCAGTACATACTATGTTTCTATACATCATAAAGATTAGCCTAGCCAAAATAGATGAAAACTGGTGTCACACTCCATGCAATTTCCGAAATACTCCTAGAATGGAATCGTGCGCATAACACGTCTTACCAAGCTCCAATGGAAAATCCGAGACCGAATTTGCGATCAGCACAAAATATTGAGTGGGAGAATGGTCTCGTTTGGATTTTAGAGCCACCGGATCAAAAAATATTTTTCAATCCAAAATAAAAAATAGTGGTTGTGCGCGCCCAAGGCGCGACACGATTGGGACGCGGACATGCCTTGTATTTTTTTAAAAAAATCATTTTTCTTTGAGGGGTATTCCGGTCAATTTCAACCTCTCCTAAGTTTAATAACCGAATATAAGGGATCCTTTACATCAAGCCAAGTCCAAAGAATTTCTACCAACTAAGTTTTCGAATGAGTAGATAGAAGGGTCAACTTCAAATGACCATATCTCCTAAAATATAATGATTGAGGTGACCCATAATATATCAAATCAAAGATATTTGAATTGTCGTTCCAATTCATCCAATTTTGCCTTAATCATAGTTCAGAGTAGAAAGTTATGACTATTTTAGTGAAGGTGTGCTGAACTGCCTGAAGGTCTGCGCCTAGAGCGTATCGCGAACCCTTCGCTGACCCTTACTGGATAAGCAATGACATTTTTTTTCTTTTTATTTTGAGGTTACTTTTATCCTAAAACCTTTGGGGGTCTATTTAAGATCCCAAAACGCATAAAACATTAGTTTTCATAATCAAAATTCTCTCCTTTCACTCTTAAACATAAACGCTCAAGAATCATCAAGAAAGTCATCAAGTTAGGATTAGCTTTCAAGATTCATCCTCAAGTAAGTTATTCTTTATAAATTTTAATCTACCTAACTCAAATTTCTTTATCTATTAATCAATCTCTAATAGAATTTGACATTATAACCTAGGGTTTCAAGAAGATGAATTCAAGAATCCAAGAAAAGATTTCTTGATTCTTCTTTCTCAAGAATGTAGGGTTCTTCATCAAGAACTCTAAATATTCTAAGTCAAGAATTCAAAAATCAAGGAGAATCCCTTTAAATAATGCCTTTCCAAGTTCTTCCCTTCTAAAGGAACTACCGAGAT